>JAJLRJ010000014.1:6834016-6939016 GCA_024195265.1 Dendrophyllia cribrosa | reverse complement strand
TAGGGACGGACCATTTTATTGTTAAGAGGGGGGGGGGGGGGGGGGGGGGGCAAATCCTGCACAGCAAAAGTAAAGAAAAAATAATAATGCACAGCGAGCGAAAGGAAAAAGAAGGTACAGTATTGAGCAATCCCGAAAAAAAATTCTTGCACAACATCAAGACGGAAAAAAAATTCATGATCAGAAAAATTGCACAAAACCGCCACCTGCCCCCACCCCCCACCCCACAACCCCCTTTAGTAGGCTACAGTTTCAGGTCTATATTTTTTTCTCTGATCGGCTCGGTATTGTTAGAAAAAACATAAGTTTAGAACTTTGTATATTTTTTTCGCCTTCAAATCCTTGAAACCACCTACTACAAGGAATCAGGATTGTTTAAACACAGGCATTTTGGAGAATCGGTGATGGGGTTTCAAATAAATTAACAATATCAACACGATCGATCAAATAGCGTGACATGAATACGAGATGTGTGGAATTTGAACGTGACTGCACGGAGTAATGCTTGAGAATTGTTTACTCATTAGTTCTGTGACGTGCCGGGACGTGTTATATTCAACGATTTATTCGATCTAAACTCGACTGTTTGACAATTGATTTGGTTAGAAAAATTCAACCCGCTTTTCTTTTACCAGAAATAGATCACATCCGAAAATCACAGAGATTTAATTTTTAACAATTCCGTCGAAATTAGAACGGTAAATATTTGAATTATAGTTGCTGACATCACTGATTACGCCATTTCTTAAAACCGGAAGTAAACTAGGTACGGTGTTGGCCGCAGCAAAAGCGATTCCCGGGGCAGGTGACACGACAGAAAAAAAAAAAAAGGGTATTTTAAGAACTGACTCGTCGCAGAGCGACGAGCCAGTTAAAAAGAAACAGAATGCACGATCACTGCAACAAACCGTTAGGAATGGATAGATCTGGGTTTCCAGACCTAGATCAGTATTTTAAAAGTCTTGAAGTGAAACAAAAGAAACGGCAAACTGATCCTTACGGCAGAAAAACAGAAGCAGAAGCAAATAACATGGCGCAAAAATACGGTGTCACTTTCAGACGCTTCAGTATTTTTTGTAAACAAACCACTTTTTTAACTATATTTTTAGCAGTTTTGCTCAGTTGGAAATGTCCTCCAACGATGAATTGACTACCATGTTGACAACGAAGGTCTGCACAACTGTTGACGTCACAAGTCCTAATTTGCATATTTTGGCCGTGCATTGGTTGTCCATGATATTTTTGGCTCAAATAGGCCAACTTTAAGGTAAGAAAAAATAGATTGCATGCTTGACCATAACTTAAATTGGAAAATTATGAATCGGTGGAACATGGACTTCAATTTTTTAGTATCAAAAACGGGTCGAAAATTTCATTTCATAGGCACTTTAAAAGGCTAATTTATAATAATAATAATACTTTATTCAAATACAGAAAACGGTATTTAAAAAGGAGGACCAAAAGACTTACCAAAATTTTGAAAAACAGATCACAAAATAGATCAAATCACAAAATAGGTTCTTTTGGTAAAATAAAAACAAATTTGAAATTTTGCCTCTGTCATCAGATTCTCTACATTTACAGACATCCCCTCTATGCCCATAAAGTACAAAATGCAGGTGTGGAGGAAACTTAATTTTAAGTTTGGTTTCCATCTGGTACTTTTACATGTAAGATTTCCAATAGCCAAAACTGAATTTTTACTGGTCTAGTTGGCTACTATCAGTCTCAAGACCTGAGTACTCATGCTTTAAAATCTGCCAGTTTTAAACTCTGTAACTCCCAAGAGTGCCAAACCTCAAAATTCAAGACAAATCCCAAAATTCATTTAAATATCGAAAAACAAATGGTACCATACAAAAGTACTGCCAAAGAGGTTTCATTTGAATGGTCACACCATAGGATTTCATCAACAGACTCAAAAGTTAGAACAAATGGTACCATGTAAAAGTACTGCTGAAGAGGTTTAATTTGAATGGTCACACCATAGGATTTTATCAACAGACTCAAAAGTTAGAGCCGCATTAAAATGACTCCATAATTGACTCTGGGAGTGAAAGGGTTAAGCCAAAACCACATACTGCACTGGCAGCATTAATATTATTAATACAGGAATCCTAACTTACCATAAAAGACATAATTTCCTGGATGAAACTCTGTGATTCCTTGAATATCATCTGGTGGCCTGGAGCAGCTTGGAGTTGATCCAATTGCCACAACAGGGCATTCTATTCCACCTTCTTTGAGCCTGACAGGAAATGATACACATAGGCTGTCACACTACTGACCTTTTTACTGCCAAGAAGAATCCAAAATCAATATTTAAGAAAACTGCCAAATTTTGGTACAGTACCGGTCAAATGTACATTAAGTTGACAGTCTCGACTCGATCCTCAAAACTCAATCCTCAAAATTCGATCCTCGAAATTCTAGTCACTCGCATTTCGAGGATCGAGGATCGAGGATCAAGGCTCGAGGATCGAGGATCGAGGATCTAGAAATTGAGATATAAAAACGATTTATTCCTCGAAGAAAGAATAATAGCCGTTCGCACGTCATGGGTACAAGTATTTCGCATCGACCGTCGAGCTCAGTGTATGCACTCATTGATAAGATACACAAATGATATGTAAATAAATCTTAAATCGAGTTAGCTTTATGCTTGCAAGTACAGTATCAGACAGAAATCCATCTTCAGAAGAGGGTGAATGAAAATGGGAAAGAACTACCTCCGCACATACATGTTTTCCTTTGTGAAACTCACTACAATCGAGTTTCGAAATTACTGAAACACGCAGTGCACACTGTCGTCGACGCATGCAATTATACACGGCACTTTGATCAATACAAGGACGTCACAAATAGATCTTGAGTGTTTGCAACTACATGTTTACCTATGTATTATTTACTTACGAAAATCCATCTTTAGTTGTTGGTGATCGAAACTTTTTGGAGTGAATGCAAATCTACAAGAATAGCCGCGAAGCCCTTTCAAAACGTGAATCTTTTGCCGAATGAATTTACATGAATTTATTAACTTATATTTTTATTTATTTTCCAAGTACTTGCTCTCCATCAATGAGATGATTCTTAGCAAGTGGTCAGCGGCCTTACTAATAATATTAAATAATAATAACAATAAAATACAAATAATCAGAACATATCTAGCTTAGCTCGGAAAGAATTTACAGTTTGTGCTTCAACAACATGAGTGAAACTGCTGATAAAAAACGAAGTTCTAACTTGTCATGTCTTCAGCGACAGATTAAATATCGAAGTGATTCATTTTAATGTATGAATTTGCATAAACTTCAAAAGCGAAATTTGAAACCTTCAGTTGCGGTAAGAAATGCACCAAATTTGCAAATTATCGCAGCATTTTTGTGCCTTTTCTGGTTCCCAAACATCGTTCGTCATGGCTTCTGCCGCCGGGAAACGCAAGAATAAGCCTCCTTCCTTGCCCATGGTTTTCTTTACGACCTTCCGTCCCTCGATCATCTGCCATTTAGTGCTCCAACGGCTTCATCTTCAACTCAAGGTGACAAAACACCACCACATGGATCGCCCGTTTCCTTTGCACCGCTTGGCAATCCCCAGGACATGGAACTTCTCAAGCTCCAGATAGAAAAGCAAAGGTTAGAGATCCAACTGCTGGAGTTGGAGGCACAAACCAAGGCGCGTTCTTTGTCATCCTCTGGCAATTCCAAACCGGCGGTGATCCCTTCACTGGACACTGTTTGCTTCGGAACTAACGCCAGTAAGTCACAAGGTCAACTCGACCATAACACACGTATTTTAAATCCACAAGAATGGCCCCATCTGCATGTTCCATTCGGCCTTTCCCGCAAGAAATTTAAGGACCTTTCAACCGCGGAATTTGTTTATGGCTACCTAGACATTGTTAATTCCGAAACACCAGAAAAACAGGCTTTAATGACGCAACATCTGATGTCCCTAATGCGACTCGCGTCTAAGTATCACTGGGACGCCGTGCTTTCTTTTCATGCCGCTGTGTTAGATCGCATCGAAGCTGGTCACGCAAACTGGGGAGACGATTTCAGCGAAATCGAGCGCTTTAACATCACCGAATCACAGCAGCTTCCCAAGACACCACTCCTCGGGAATATCAACAACGCCCACGTCACGCAAGGCCCCAGCAACCGCCCACGAAATTATTGCCGCGAATGGAATCGCACTGGTTCCTGCCACAACACCAGTCACCAGCCGGGAGTGGAGCACATCTGCGCTTATTGCAAACTTCCAGACCACACCATTGCGTCTTGCTCGACCCGGCCATCGACTTCTTCAAACCGATCATCACCCCCTGCTACGTCTGACTGACTAGTCACCTCACCACACTCTCACGGCTCATTCATTACATCTCCCGACCTCGCAGCTACTGCACCGTGCCCTTCTTCCGCCGTCCAATCAAACTGAAACAACAATAGCTAGAATATAATGGAAAATGATACCAGGCGTGCATTTCTCAAAGGTCCTGAAGACATTTCGGGCCCGAAAGCCATTTTTAATTCTCAGTTTGTATCAAGTGGAGCTGAAATTAATAGCCCACAAGCCTGCCCAACGTGTTTCGTCAACTACGAATTCTATTTATAAGCTTTCAAAATAAACAAAAACTGATTTCTTGTCATTAACACTGTGCACAAAATAAGGACACATGTTGGCTTCATTAAGTAATGCTTCACATAAGAACTATAGTAAACTTCATTGTTCTGCGGCAACGGCTCTTTCCCACATAGAATATCTTTGATTTTAAGAATAAAGGAGGGGTTGATGGTTCATAATTATATTTCATTATAAAAATACAGAAAATCTATTTGCGTCAAATATATTTTAGGAAATGTTCGTGCTTAACCAATCAGAATAGCAGAAGACAATAGCTACTAATTTTGCTTCTTTGATGAAGTTCCCCAAATACAATATCTTTTAAAAATTGCATGTTGTGATTGGGTCTCAAACACTTAAAACTTTAAACAATGTAGACTTTATGCGCCTTGAACCTTAACTTTTTAGTGGTTTTTCAGTCTAGGCCAGTAAGATCACTAGTTGTAACAATGAAAATAGTTAACATTCCATCGTGCATTGCCGTTCAGCACTATCCTTCTTATGCGGATCATTACTTAAACTATATTAATAAGCACTTAGTGACTTGCCACATGGGAAACAGTGAGTTTTGTTCCCCGAGACCCTTGAGGGTCTCAGGAAACAAAACTTACTGTTTCCCTTAGTCAATGAGTGTTTTGTTATACCTCCTAACTCAAAAATAGAAAAATTATATGGCCGAGATGAGAAAAAATGTGTTTGATACGGCTGGCACACAAATTTGTTGAGGTTTCAAGGTGCACAACCTGATCACGTGCGAGTTGAAAGTTCAAGTTGTTGTTTCACTAGGGAGTTACATGTAGTGAGTATTGTTAGCCTTAGGGATTTAGACTGTTTTGACCCATGGCACATGACGCGTTCTTGCCCAATCAAAAAAGGTGTTTGAGTTGGGAGGTATAACGACAATATTTATAGAGATGTCCATGTTAAACAGGATAATGTTAATGAAAAAAATAGAGATTTCCATCAGGACCAACACAATAAATAAACTTAGTGTGCACAGTTAGTAAGTGTTTACCTGTTTAAAATGATGTCCAGTTTCTTCAATGATCCTGATGTAGTCTCCTTGATTTTGTCTTCACCAGAACAATTATAGGTATTTCCCTCATGAATATAAAGACCCTTAAATGACACACACTCCTTAGAAGTTATTGCCTTGGCCAGTTCCACACCCTGAGGGTCATCATACCACACACCCGCTGAAACAGTCAAATAGAAAGAGTGTTATTGAAGAACTATCATTGAATGGCCATACAGCCTGCATGCCATCCAGAGACTGAAAAGTTATAGCCACCTTGTATAGCACTCACCTGGTGTAGTTTTCACTCACCCAAAGTTACAGTTACACCCTCCCCCCCCCCCCCCCCCCCCCCCCCCCCCCCCCCCCCCCCCACCTCCCACTCTTGATTCCTTAATCTCTCCAACTTGCCATTTTGCGTTAAATTTTCTGGTTCTCATCTTCTGATATTCCCAAGGCCCCGAGTTTGAGTGAAATTTGTGATCCTCACAGTGTGCTCTCAACTTACGCAGTCGAAAAAGCAACCTGAAAAAAAATTCAGACTACAATGGGATTCAAACCCATGACCTTGTGATTAACTGGTGCAATGCTCTATCCACTGAGCTATCAAGCCAGATGGATAGATGGTCAATTGTGAGCTCGTAATATACCTGATGATAGTGAATACATGAATGTGAATACATGAAAGTCATATATGTGAACTGCAGATAAACATGATGAAATTGAGAGTTAAGTTAAGATTAAGTTGAGAGCACACTGCACTGAGTTTGTTGAACAAAGTATGTAAAATAAAACTGGTAAGTTTGTGTTCAGAGATTTTCTTGCCAAAATGAAAGTAAAAAGCAGTGTAATTTGAATAATTACCCAGAGTGAGTCAGTCAGAAATGAAAATCGTACTCACCAAACTGGCGAGTGATCAATGATTTGCACTTGCCCAAAATATCTGACACACACATGGGCAAGCAGGCAAGTGCTAATTTCCAACACTGCCTAAAGCTACTGAATGTTCCTACAGTACCGCTCACGGGAAACTTACCACCTCTCGTCTCGTGAGAAACGAGACGCGTCTCGAGAGAAACGAGACGCATCTCGAGAGAAACGAGAATCACTGAACCGTGGGGTGTGGAATACATGTATATTACTCGCGAGAAGCCAGTGTACATTGGCAAATTGATGAGACCGCCGGTATCGAAAGGTGCGATCGACTCAAGATATTTATAGACTCTTGATAAGCCGGGGAAAATTTTTTGAATCCATATTTCTTTGCTAAATCGATGAGAACGAAAGTATAGCAACGAAAAGTGCGATCGACTCAAGATATTTATCGACTCGCGATAAGCCAGGGTATATTTTTGTTTGATTCCAGATTTCTTTGCCAAATCGATGAGAACGAAGGTAGCAACGAAAAGTGCGATCGACTCAACTGAGATATTTATCGACTCGCGATAAGCCGGGGTATATTAAAATATTGTTTGAATCCATATTTCTTTGCTAATGAGAATGAAGGCAGCAACGAAAAGTGCGATTGACTCAACTGAGATATTTATCGACTCGCGAGAAGCCGGGGTACATTTGTTTGATCAAGATTTTGTTGCCAAACTGATGAGACCGCCCGTTTCAAATGAAAGCGATCGACTCAAGATATTTATCGATCGCTTGCAAGGATTAATTTTATTGTAATTCGCCTCAGAATTTGCGTCGCGGAACGTTATTTACCCACAAGTTACGAAGGAACCCACACACACGTATGAATTCATGGAAGCGCATAGTCTGTATTCAGGTTTCAAATTACCCTTTTGACATATGCAAATTCGGTGCAGTGGTGCACTTTTTTCTGACAACAACAACAAACTTAAAAGGGCTAAATTTGTTTTCTGTCTTTTCTGCTACATACCTTTCCCCGCTGTCTGACATCGATTATTATATTTTAGTTTCATTCAAGATTTATCTTCACAATTGGTAAACATGAAGTTCAGAAAGAATTTTACACATGAATTTTGCGTGACTAATGCATTGGTACTTGGGGCCGCTTTGTTTACATAAAGTGACCTATTTTGGTTTTGTTCGCTTTCTGACTGAAAGCTCACTCCATTCGAAATTTTTCCATAGCCGTTCACATCCAGCCGTTCGAAATTTTTGTTCTGTTTCAGCCGTTCACTGCATTAGCCGTTCAAAATAATTCTTTGGCGTTCAAATGAAATTCGATCTGTTAGCAGATCTCGTTGCCTAGCACAAGATCAAAATCTACCGTGAATGCACATTTCTCGATGTCGTGCGAAAGTTGTTTTATTGTTTATTCCAGAAGAACTATTCGTTTGAAACTGCATTTTTGTAATGGACGATTTTATATAAGTGACGATTTGTCTGTCCGTTTTAGAGCACGGATGAGAAATTGTCACAAATCGGACCGTTCTTGGTTGAAAGTCGTGCGTCATACGCTCTTCGATCGATACGATACGCAAAACAAGCCTTCATGCATCGATCGAATCCTAAGTTTCATGAATGCTAAGTTTTCATTTACAATACCCCTGAAATCGAAAAAGTTTTGTTTAAAACGGTGAATCATTGAGCCGGTTGCAAACAAGCGAGTTCATAAAACCATAGAACAATAATAAAATAAAATAAAAAATATGTCAACATGAGCGCGCTGTCGCTAATTCAAAATCAAACCTGAAATACCGAATACGACTGTCTTGCAATAATCGCACTAAACGTTACAAACATTTGGCCAAAGCGAATAAAACATTAAAAAGCGCTTCAGAAATACTAGACTTTCACAGTCATCTATTTCCTCATGAAATAGAGTTCGATTGTTCGGTTTGTTTAGTCGTGCGTCATACGCTCTCATCTCGCCAAACGTGTAAATCAACGTTCGATAGTTTAGAATACATTTTATATCAGCAGAATGTGAAGCGTTTGTACGGTACTTGCAGTGCACTCGCGAGAAACGAGATGCGTCTCGCAAGAAACGAGACGCGTCTCGCGAGACGGTGGTAAGTTTCCGGTGAGCGGTACTGTAGAGCATGAAGAGGAAGTTATCAAGTTAATTAACAAAGAAACAAAAGGACAGAAAAAACATACATTGAAACCCCTTTAATCAGATGTAAAGATGACAAATGTATATGACCCACCTCGGTTGTTTCCACAGTTTACTTTAAGAAAAACTGAC
Organism: Dendrophyllia cribrosa; assembly: GCA_024195265.1. Taxonomy (NCBI): domain Eukaryota; kingdom Metazoa; phylum Cnidaria; class Anthozoa; order Scleractinia; family Dendrophylliidae; genus Dendrophyllia; species Dendrophyllia cribrosa. The sequence goes on along the minus strand of JAJLRJ010000014.1, from coordinate 6,930,209 downwards.
CACTTTTTTCCTTGCACAGGACGGTTAGCCACCATTGAATCCAACACAACGTGGTTATCTATCAACACATGAAACTCTTCAAGTCGCAACAAAAGCTGGGCAGCCTGTGGCACCTTGTCAGGGGATAGCGGATAAGCATAAGTGATGTCATCAAAGCCTCCATTGGCATAAAACTCTGCTTCAGATAAAGTTGACACTGAGAGACATCTCCTTGAGCCACCAGTCATAAGCTCCCCGGCTTCCCTGATAAATATAAAAACCAAGAAAAACATTGATGAGCCAACTCGTGAATACAAAATGTTGACATATCCTCGGAGTAGCAAATTGATAAAATTGATAATCAGTAATAATCGATAAAAATCAATAAAAATTAGTTAATCATATCAGAAATCGATTAAAGGTTTAGTTGTGAGTGAACAATAATTATTGATTTTTCAATTAGCGTTATTGATGTTATCAATAAATATTGAATTTATCGATACTAGCTTCTTACAATTAATGAAAACGAAATCAACAAAAGATATAAACAAGCTCACAAAAACACTAATTACAACTTCCTTAACTATTTATCAATAAAATTTACTACAAAACGGTAGTTCAATAATGATTAAAAATCAACGTAGATAAAACGGTAATATTTATTGTCATCCCATTCATATGTTTTTAATACTACTTGAACATGAACAAAACTATAAAAGTACTAGGAGCCACATGACCCATAATAAATAAAACCCGGGGTAGTCATCGAACGTTTTGTAATCGAACCATAAAATCACGAATAAAATTGCATAAAAACATGTGGTCTCTCTAAATTCCTTCTCAACGAAATATCTCACAGGCATAGGCGACTATGTTATAGGGTCTTCACTAGCGCCTTTAAAATCTACATTTAAAGAGTCGCAATCAAACACTACATCAACATACACAGTTTTTAAAGTGCATATGACAGTGATTTTTTTATAAATTTGCTTGATCGAATCTACATGATGTTCTGATTAGATAAGAAAATGAAAAAAAATTTCGATATCGATTTTCCTTCTCCGCATTTTGTCCGTCTAAAAACGTGAAATTTCACTTCCGGTGTGTTACAAAACCGCGCAAGAAGAAAGACTGGAAATAGTCCGCTGTGACGTCAATACAAGAATGCCAGTGTCGCGATTTCTCAGTTCCTCCTTTTTTGGTGCGTGTTGCGACAACCATAGACAACACACCTTAATAGAACCATGTTTCTTCCTCAGCACGCATCAAAAAATGTGAGGAACTGAGAAACCTTGTTACCGGCATTCCTGTATTGACGTCACAGCGGACTATTTCCAGTCTTCCTTCTTGCGCGGTTTTGTAACACACTAGAAGTGAAATTTCACATTTTTAGATGGCTACAACGCAGAGAAGAATAATCGATATCGAATTTTTTTTTCCATTTTCTTATCAGAACATCATGTAGATTTGATCAAGCAAATAAAAAAATAACTGTCATATGTCACTTTAAAAGCATAAATCAATAACATTGAACTTCACCAGCATGCAAGTATGATTTCTATCGATTGATCAATAAAATCGATAACGTTTAGTTTCAATTTATTGATTGACATTATTGTACCTTACGGTTTTCCAATATCGATTTTTATCGATTGGCTACCCCCAGACATACCTATCTATCCATCTCCCTTTAATTGCCTCCATCTAATCAGATGATTATTACAATATTGGTCAGCGGTCTCTTTAAGAATAAATTATAATATAATTGTAATTAGTAATTAAATGTCAGTGACAGCAGCTAGCTCCATTGAGGTTTGCCAAGAACACCGTTGTGGATGGAGCCCGGACAACCCTGGAAGGCAGAGCATTCCATTCCTTTCTAGTTGCGGGGAAAGTATGAAAACATATCACTGGCTCATATCTGAGTGACCCTCCCTTAAAAAAAAGATACAATTTTCACTTGAGAAACATACATATCCATTGATGACATATGAAAGTTGACAGCTATTTCTGATATTCCGAGATTTGCTTACTTCGTGTACCGCCAGATGACGTAAAACAATAGGAAACATTGTTTTCGGTCATTGTTTTTGGGTAAGAGAATTTTGATGAAGCGTTGTTTCCTTTTGTTTTACGTCATTTTGTGTCCTCTACACGAAGTAAGAGCCGAGATTTGCATAGAGTGCCGAGCGGTCAGAAAAATTTGCACTTCAAATTGACGGCTGTAAACATAAACGTCTCAGTGGTCTAAACCGGCCGCGGGACATCTAGACGCAGCGTTAAAAAAAGGTAAATTAGACAATTTATATTAAGGATTAATGAACGCCAGACATAAACATAGAAGTTCTGCTATCAAGCTAAGCTCGGGAAAGTCTCCAGCTTTGCACAGGACGTAACAGATTGATCAAAATCAATCATCGAAAAGCTGGTCGATAAGTTAATAGTGGTCAATATCTGTCGATAATTGTCAATCGACTAGTTTAAATTGTCGATAAAAGTCGATAATCACAAGATACAAGGACTGGTTATCGATTTCTATCGACTATTTCACCTTGAGCGACAAAAGGAATTTTCCTTAACGCATGCTTCTAAACATAACTCGATCGATTTTTATAAGCTGTGCAATGAGCTGTAAAGCTGTGTAAAGCAATTAATAAAAACCTGAAAAAGTAAATGGTATGTTCTTCCATCCAGAATCCAATGTTTACCTCGAAAAATCAACCCTGGTTTGCAGGGAACTTACAAAGAAGTTCGAAGCTGACATTACGATACTTTTGCTGGGCGGAAATAGAAATATGAAGAGTAATTTCGCTTTAATGTAGCTTCAGATTACAGTGCAAAATAAAATATTGAAATTTCCGACGGTATGCATCTGTGGTCTTGTTCTCTATAGGCTCTAAATAATGTTCTTTAGTTTTCGATACTTTTCGATTGAAGTCGATAGAAATCGAACTTTAACAGTAAAAGTCGATCAAAATCGATAATCACAAGGATTCAAGTCTTCGATTTTTATCGACTTCTGATATTGGTCGATTAATTATTATCGACTTTAATGGACAGTGATCGATTGTTATCGACTATCGAAATCATCGATCTTTGCACCAAGTTGCACGTGGGTGTAAACATGCATGCTATCGTAGCTACATATAATCAACTTACAGTGTCCTGTGAGTCTTCATATTTGTCCTCAATTGAACTCCAAGGCTTTTACACCTTTCAGTCATGACATTGCAGTTGTTTTTTAAGGTCGGTAAGTCAACAAGGAAGGCCGGAGTTCGGAGTTGAGACACCTTCTGCATCATGGCGACAGCTGAGCTGCAAACTGACGAGGGCGCAAGTACTTCATGCTTGACCTACATATAGTCCCCCTAAAGCGAGCGTGGCAGACTGCGGGCGCTGATCAGCGGCCTCTCAAAGAGGGAACCAAAATCCTAATCCTGTGCTTCGCTCCTGTGCTTCGCGGCTCGGTAAATATCCACCACTACCCACCTCCACTTCGGTGAATAGTTGTTTAATATACTTCACATATGATATGATTATATTTTATAAAACTACTTTAACATGCAAGGCTGATCAGAAAGCAAATTCGTTCGATTTCTTTTAATAATATATGCCCGATATTTCGGTTAGACAAAACTAACCTTCATCACTTTCATCAGGGGCTAGGAAAGCTAAATGAAGATGGAAACAAACGGTTACAATATTTAAAAAGGGCTAAGATAAAATGCTGACACACGATAGGCCAATAAACAAGTAACGGTTGAAAACTAGAAACGGCTAGTATGATTATAACATTAAATATGTGGAAGATTAAATTTCGTCGCGTCTGTTCATTCCATTAGGTTCAAGTGTATTGGCTATAGTGATTAAGTATTGTTCCACATAAGAACGATAGCAAACTTCATTGTTCTGCGGCATTGGCTCTTTCCCACATAGAATATCTTTGATTTCAAGAATAGAGGAGGACCTGATGGTTAACAATTATATTTCATTATAAAAATAAAGAAAATCCATTTGCGTCAAATAAATTTTAGGAAATGTTCGTGCTTAACCAATCAGAATAGCAGAAGACAATAGCTAATAATTTTGCTTCTTTGATGAAGTTCCCCAAATACAATTTCTTTTAAAAATTGTATGTTGTGCGATTGGGTCTCAAATTACTTGAAACCTTAAAAAAAATTAGACAAAATGCACCTTGAACCTTGACTTTTTAGCGGTTTTTGAGTCTAGGCCAACGAGATCACTAGTTTTAACAATGAAAATTCTTGACATTCCATCGTGTTTGACATTCCATTGCCGTTGGCGCTATCCTTCTTATACGGATCATTACTTAAATATGACTCTCTCGCTTTAATACGGATCATGTCTCTATTAGAATTAATGAGTTTTAATGGGATGATTTGGAGGTCGGTAATGGAGTGTCCGGTGAGAGCAAAGTGATCTGACACGGCAGTAGGTTGATCCTGATGTTCTTTCTTCAACGCTTTCTCAACTGCACGTCTGTGTTCCCCAAATCGGTCGCTCACTTGTCGTTTTGTCTCACCGATGTATTGTGTATGGCATTTGGTGCATTGGATCATATAGATGACGTTAGTGGATGTGCAGCAGATGCGATGTCGTATTTGTCGTTTTTCACCTGTAGAGAAGAAGGTGTAAAACGTGGTTCCTTCTTTGATAAAAGGACATGTTTTACACCGATTTCTGTTACAATGGAAAATTCCAGGTGTTTGAGGGGGTGCTCTGCGATGTACAGCTCGGACAAGAATGTCACGCAAGTTCTTGGATCTGCGGTAGGAAATCAAAGGAGGGAAAGGGAATGCTTCTTTGCATCTTTTAGAAGAATGAAGGATGTTGAGATTTCTTTGAATCACTTTAGGTATGTTAGGGAGGGCTGGATTGAATGTTACTACAAATAAAACCCTGTTTGTTACTTTCGTGTCAGTTGATGTTTCCAGGGCTGTACTACGTGGGATAGAATTTACTTTCTAGATTTGTTCCTTTACAAAGTGATAATTATGCCCTCTCTTGACCAAATGTATTGTAAGGGCTTTTGTTCTTTTGCTGAAAAGGGCGTCTGTTGAGCAGATTCTGCGTAGTCGAAGAGCCATGCTATATGGGATAGAGTGCTTGGTGTGGGAGGGGTGGCAGGACGATTTTAGGAGGTACTGGTGCTTGTCTGCAGGTTTTACGTAAAGATCAGTTTCTAATTTCCCGTTGATAAGGAGAACGCGAACATCATTAAGAAGGGGATTTCAGTGTCTGAGAAGGAGCTGGTAAACTTGATAGTAGGATGCAAGCTATTTAAATATTCGATGAAATCATGAAGTTTCTCTTCGCCGTGGGTCCAATACATCGGTGAGACAAAACGACAAGTGAGCGACCGATTTGGGGAACACAGACGTGCAGTTGAGAAAGCCTTGAAGAAAGAAAATCAGGATCAACCTACTGTCGTGTCAGATCACTTTGCTCTCACCGGACACTCTATTACCGACCTCCAAATCATCCCATTAGAACTCATTAATTCTAATAGAGACATGATCCGTAAAGCGAGAGAATCATATTTAATCACTATAGCCAATACACTTGAACCTAATGACATGAACAGACGCGACGAAATTTAATCTTCCGCATATTTATTGTTATAATCATTACTAGCCGTTTCTAGTTTTCAACCGTTACTTGTTTATTGGCCTATCGTGTGTCAGCATTTTATCTTAGTCTTTTTTAAATATTGTAACCGTTTGTTTCCATCTTCACTTAGCTTTCCTAGCCCTAGCCTGCGAATACAGCCGGCCGGGAGCGATGAGAGGCGGCTGTATTCGCAGGCTATCCTAGCCCCTGATGAAGGTTAGTTTTGTCTAACCGAAATATCGGGCATATATTATTAAAAGAAATCGAACAAATTTGCTGTCTGATCACCCTTGCATGTTAAAGTTTTCTTATTTAGTTCATTGCTGATCCTGATCTGCTCAAAGATCCAGTTACATTTTGCTATAGTGTTTGTTCAAGTGGTCCTTGCAGTTTTACAGAAGTTATTGGAATTATATTTTATACTTCACATATGATATATTATTATGTACCGATATATATATGCTGCACTCTCTTTCTTAGCCTATATAAGTTACTAGGTATACTTGAGTTACTTCGCCTACATGAGTTACTTGTGGTGCTTTGCGTACTTGAGTTGCTTTGCGTACTTGAGTTAATTGGCTTACTTATGTTACTTGGTCTTCTTGAGTTGCTTGGCTTACTTTCTTATTTCTATTATTAATCATTATTAATTAATTTATTTGTTGTTGTAACTTATCATAAATTATCTATTTTCTTATCTATTGTTATTCATTTATTTTATAGTGAGTTTCTGTAACTGTTTAGTGCGCAGCAACCCGCCACGATTAACTCTAGTTATTTGCGGGTTGCTACTATATTTTGTTTTATTATTTGAAATATAAATTGTTGTTGTTGTTGTTGTTGAGTTGCTTGGCTTACTTGAGTTGCTCGGCCTACTTGAGATACTTCGCCTACTTGAGTTACCTTATTACATGAAATTTTGGCAACACTTAAATTTAGCGAATTTAGCGATTTTTCTAAAAATCGCTAAATTAAAATGCACCAAAATTAAGTGTCGCTAAATTTAAATCGTCGCTAAATTAAAGTGAGTACAATATGAAATTCCGCCATCTGGTCAGTTTCACACAATCATGCTGTTTACGTGTATCGGATGTCTCGTGCACATATCAGTCATTTCAGCTTGACAACTGAAATGGATTCTTCGCTAGTATTAAATTTTGCATTCCCGTATGGACTCCGCGGATTCTACGTTTACAAAGAGCTGTGGAATCCTAGAATAAATGAAAAGCTCGACACAATTCACAATTCGCCAAAGTTTCAGTTCGTGAAATCGCGAAAATTAAGTGACTTATGTTCCAAATTTACGAAAAATCGCTAAATTAAAGTGCCGCTAAATATGGATTTTTCAAAATCGCTAAATTAACGTGTCGCCAAAATTTCATGTAATAAGGTACTTAGCTTACTTGAGGTGCTTTGCATACTTGAGTTGCTTCGCGAACTTGAGTCAATTGGCTTACTTAAGGTGGCTCCATCATTGTTTAGCCCTCTGGTCTTTTGCATTCCATTACAGCTAGCCCGATGGTGTGGCTAAAAATCTTTTACTTGAAACCAGTAAATCTTTTATCAGTCAACAAAGTGGTATCCAAATGACGTCATCATTCGTTGCCATGGCAACGCGAAAAGCGGTCAAAAATACGCTATTTTGGACCATTTGAGGCTAATAACTTATCAACTACACGGTGAAAGTTTTTGTTTTCGACATATTTTTGTTTAATCGGCAGAGAAACATTTTAACAATTTTTTAAAAATTTCTGTACATACAGTTCAGAGCTACCTTAAATTTATGTGAAAATGACATATCTCTGAATCCTATGTACAGATTTTTTTTAAAATTTGCACAAATATTTGTTTTGTTTATAAGACGAAAATATCTAAAAATCAAAAAGTTTCACCGAGCAGTTTTGAAGTTATTAGCCTGAAAAGGTTGAAAATGGGGTCTTTTTGGCCTCTTTTGACGTTGCCATGGTTTTTTTTAAATTGAAGTTTATTGATAAGTACAATACAATATACAATATACAATATTAACAAACAAAGAACAACGTTACAGAACTGAAATAAAAGGAACAGACAAAATACAACTGCTATATCAAGCTTGTTTGCGGCTAAAGGCTCAGGGATTCACGGACACTTGAAGGCTCTATAGATAATTTGTGTTTCAGAAAAGCTTTAAAGGCTAAGAAACTATATGGTTCGCTTTCTTTGGCTGCGGTGTAGATATAAAAACGAGCGACAATCAGGCAAAGATTAAACTTATGGAAGGATCTATTCTCAGGGAGATATCCTTAAATTTCATCATTATTGGTCAAGGACACTGAGGGCGAGTTATTATCGTTCCACCAAGAGGTAAAAAGGTTCCAGAAGGAGTGGACATGCTGGCATTCTGCAAACAGATGCTCTACGGTCTGCTTCAATTCACACACATGACAGGAGGCACTGTCAGCAATTTTGGCCTTGAAAAGTTTGTCGCGAGTGTACAGAATGTGATGGTTTATTTTAAACTAAAACATAGAAAGCTTTATGTTTTTTGTGAGCTTGAATGGAAGAACGTATAACGCCTCAATTGTCCGATCTGTGAAGCCAGCCTCAACAAGACAAACTTCTGATGTAGGTTTTTGGAAAGATTTAGATACATAAAACGCGCGTGCTTGCCGGCAAGTGGGAGGTGAGTTGTTAAATGGCTGAACTGACTCATCCGAAACTACCAAGTCATTTTCGTTATCACGTCTAAAGACTTTCCTCCAATGCTTTGGTATTGCGTTACACAAGCCAATATAGCACAAAAAGGTTGTATTAATTTTGTACTTTTCCTTGAATGCTGCAAACGTCAAGAACTTTCCTTCCTTGTCTAGGATGTCTGGCAAGGTCTTAACGCCAACATCATACCATTGCTTATAAAAAACAGATTTGCCGCCAATAGTGACTTCATGATTATTCCACAAGAACTCATTTTCGATTTCGTTCTTTGTCCTTACTGTGTGCTTGGATATGCTCTCCCAAGCACTGAGAACGTCTCGGTAAAAAAGCGGCAGGAGAGGGAGCTCATGTAAAGTTCTTAACGAGTAATTACATTTAAACAACAACGGGCCACCTACTCTGTCTAAAAGGCTAAACGGTATTGTCTTTCAAGATTGCGCTTGAGGGTCTAAAAGACGTTTCACCCATCCTACCTTCAAAGATTTATCTATTATATCGAAATCAGGCATGCTGAGTCCGCCGTCTTTTATCCTTCCAATCATTGTTGAGTGCTTGATTTTGGGTGGTTTGTGGTTCCATATAAAGTTGGATACAGATTTGTTCACTTGATCGACAAAACCAGCGGGAACGCTGAGAACAGAGGAAATGAAAATTATTTTTGAAAGAGCTAAGCTTTTGACAATGGTTATTTTTCCAAAGAGTGTTAAATCCCTAGAGGACCAGACGTTAAGACACTTTTCCAGGGCGACAAATTTTTTTTCAAAGTTATCCTTTGTTGAAGCTTCCGAATCACATGAGACAGAAACGCCTAGACAAACACACTTCTTGGGCCAGTTTATGTTGAAAAGGTTTGTCGATTGTGGTCTAGTTTTTCCCAACCACAATGCCTCCGTTTTTGATCTATTCAGCTCTAATCCGCAGCACCCTCTAAAAGCCTCTAACTTCTCGAAAAGCTTTTCAACTGACTTTTCGTCACGCACCAAGCATGAGGTGTCATCCGCGTATTGAGATAACTTATACTCCCTGCCTTTGAAATTTATACCGGTTATCAATTTGTCGTTTCTTATTGAATTTGCTAAAATTTCGACAGCAGTTACAAAAAGTACAACAGAAAGAGGGCAGCCTTGCCTTACACCGCGCTCTAATTCGAAAAACGACGTTGCATAACCATTATTTATAACGCAGCTTTGGATATTGCTGTAAAAAGTATTGACCCACTGTATTAAAGGAGCGCCGACATTAAACGTCTCTAAAGCCTTTTTAATAAAGTTCCACTCTAAACTGTCAAAGGCTTTTTTGAAATCTAAAAACAACGCTATACCTGGATTATCTAGCGTTTTTGTGCACTCTATAATGTCTGCTATTAAACGTATGTTTGACCAATAAAGCGGCCTTTGATATATCCCGTCTGGACCTCGTGTATAAGGCTGGGTAGCACCTTCGCAATTCTAGCTGCGATTGCCTTAGTGGCAACTTTATAGTCTATGTTCAGAAGCGAGATAGGCCTCCAATTGTCCAAAAGAGTCCTGTTTTTGTCTTTCTTTGGAATTAGAGTGATGATACCTCTCTTTTGAGAAATTGACATTTCACCCTTCTCAAACGCATAATTAAAGCTGTCAACTAATTCTTGCCCTAATAACTCCCAAAAGGAAAGATAAAATGCCGCAGTTAAGCCATCCGTACCGGGAGACTTGCCTTTGGAAAAACTTTTAAGTGAGACATAACATTCCTCTTTTGTTAAAAGACCGTCACAACTGTCGGCTTGAGGTGGAGACAGTTTTGGAAGGGTCGAACTGTCGAAAAACATGACGTTGCCATGGTAACAAATTGTGATGTCGTAGCCACCTAAATTTGTTTATTGGTTAATTGTTTACAAACCTGTACTAAACGTTTTCTCTTAACTTTACTGGTGTAGCTGTGATTGAATATCATAGATGTATCATGATGGGAATGTTTAAACTATTAGGAGCCACCTTAACGTGCTTTGCGTACTTGAGTTGCTTCGCGTACTTGAGTTGCCTGGCTAACTTGAGTTGCTTGGCCTACTTGAGATACTTCGCCTACATGAGTTACTTGGCTTACTTGAGGTGCTTTGCGTAATTAAGTTGCTTGGACTTCTTGAGTTACTTGGCTTACTTGAGTTGCTTGGCCTACTTGAGTTGCTTGGCCTACTTGAGTTGCTTGGCTTCCTTGATTTGCTAGGCTTATACTTGAGGTGCTTTGCTGTATTGAGTTACTTGACTTACTTGAGGTACTTAGCTGTCTAGAGTTGCTTAGCTCACTTTAGTTGCTTGGCCTCGTCGACCTTTTTGGCGTATTTTTTATTCACCGAACCGATTCAAAAGCATTTAAGAATCTGCTCAAGACCTCAAGTGACACTTCTCAAAGAGACGTAATCTTAATATCAGATAACTTGTTTGTCACTAAATATAACTAAACACTTAATCCATGGCAAATACCACAGCACTTATTGTCCTTCCCATCGCTGTCATACGCAGCATCAGATTTATCGTTTCCGTGGTCTCGCAAAGGTCTCCGCTATCGAAGCAGTTACACAAGCCTGTGCAGTTGAGAATTACTTTGCGACATTGGTACATGTATCTGTTGGGTGAACAACTCACCAAATACATATTTGTCTTTTGTTTTTTTTTGTTTTTTTTTTTTCAAGTTAAAAACTTCAGTACATGGTCAATCGCGCTGCTAAAGTTAATAACTTCTTTCTCGCCAAACGTGTCGTTGATTTCCCGCCAAGAAAAACGCAGGTTGCCTATTCTCCTCACGCACGCGCAGTGCAAGTGTCCGCACGTACTAGCGTACCGACAGTTAGGTACCAACCCAAATAAAATGCGAAACCATTTCCAGTAATTTTTGGGTTCCGCGTGCGTGCCCTCGACAAGTGGCATGCTCCTCTATGAGTAGCTGTGCATTGTACTTTTAGAAATGTTATCAAAGCTTCTGTAAGCTAGACTGTGAGTACTCTCCTATGTATTTTTCTTCAAAATTAGAGAAGTGGCACGAATAACACGCGAGCGGCGAAGCGAGGGCGCCGGCGCCTCTCCCGCCTCGCATCTCCAGCTGACTCGTCCCCAGTCGTCTTTCTAGGCAACACGCGGGAGACGCGCGTGGGGGATAGACATGGAACGAGAGAAGCGCGATCGAAGGGGGTGACGGGAAGGATCGCGCTCCTCTCGTTAATTGAGAGACGACTGGGGACAAGTCAGGCATCTCCAGTTGGGCGCGTGGCCATTTTCTTCTGTCACGCATTTCGCTTTTCCTAGTGTATTGTAGTGTATTGTATTATTTCGCTTTTCCTAGTGTATTGTATTATTATTATTATATATATTTTTAATGTGGTTAATGACAAAATAAATGAATGAATGAATGAATGAATGAATGCTTTGCGGAGTAAGAAAAAGTGGGGGTTGCTCATAATTACCAACTCCTCGGGAAAAAAGTATCCTTTAACTTGAGTTGGCCGCTTACGGAAATGACCCTCGTAAACGGCGACTAGCACTATGAGAGATACTTTTACTTAATGTTAAGACTGAAAAACAGTGCTTACATAGGAAAAAATAATTTACTTCGCGGGGGTCTTAACATGCTTGAGTTGTTGGTGTAATTTGTTTCAGTGTAATTCAGTGTTCTAATATGCACTGTTGATGCACGAAGGCCTTCGTATTGACTTTTCCTTTTGTTTGCTTTGTTTTACGTCACTCGTGAGATATGCAAGTTCTTACACTGAGGATGAGCCAATATAGTTCGGTGTCTAACACGGAATTCAAGTTTAAAGTGGCAAAAGCTATGTTTTGAGTATTTCAAAATATTACTGCCGTCCCGAAATCATGATACTTTAAAATAGTACAGTCAACTCTCCGCTAACGGACACTCTCGTAAGCGGACAGCTCTACTTACGGACGCGTTTTCAAATCCCAGTTTTACCTCTCAGTCAAACTCTGTATTTACTCATTCCCGTAAATGCGTAAGCGGACACTCTCTCGTAAGCGGACGCGGACACTTTTGAAAATGAAAATTGGATTTTTCTTTTGTTTGAGCTCTCTCGTAAGCGGACACCCCATGTATAATAATTGACTCTTGGCAATGAAATTTGTCTTTAATTTGCAATTAATAAACAAAAATATGACCTTTGACAGAGAAACAGAACAGCGGGGATCGCTTTTGTCAAATCTCCATTTGTCGGCGGGAAAGCAAGCTGTCCGTTCGTTTGACATTGACAAGAGTCTGACGTAACATCTGTAGTGTCACGTTGTGGCCACGTTCGTCATGGTCTACTTTCCTTCTTGTTTCTGTTTTCAATCACTGACTATACCGAACACTGTATCTCAGATAATCAAACTTGGACATGAGCCACGGTAAATGTTTAAACATCACCATTAAAAAAAGTATCATTTACAAGGAATTTCCAGGCCGTACCAGCTCCTCTGTTGACACCTTTACCCATTATGATGGCTTTCCTTTTGTTTGTTCCGCGCTTTAAAAACGTGGTGACAAATACAGCCATCCTCAAAAGAATGTGACCAAGTATCTCATCTAATCCAGTATAACTGTGTTAGCGTTTTCCTTGGCTGTGGTTTCCAGACGGCAATCTTCTAACTTAGGCCTTACTACAGCAACCGCATAACTCCGCATAAATCTCCCATAAGCAGACATCCACTCTATTTTTCTTTGTTGTCCGCTTATGGGAATAAATTTCGTAAGCGGACAGCTCTACTAACGGACACTTTTTTCAATTCCCGAGGGTGTCCGCTTACGAGAGAGCTGACTGTAGTTATTTTCGGTTTTTACCGCCGGGAATTCTCGGGAGAAGAGGACAACATCGGGAGTTTACACCCAAATTTTTGAAACATTCTTTCCGAAAATTTCCCTTCAATTTGGTTTCCTTACCGGAACTTTCGGTTAAATGGTTGGCAGTTCAGTAAAGCAACAGTTTTCGAAATTTCGGAAAACTCTAAATTTCCGAAAATTTTGGTCGAATGGGTCACGCCCTTCGTAAAATGACTGAAGAAAATAATATAAAAGAGCGGAGAAAAGAAGACATGAAATTTTGCGTACAACCTCTGTTAGCCTAAAGCACTTGGTTTTCATACATTTGTTGTTTTTGGTTTGTTTGCTTTCAACAACGATTTTTAATAACAGCGTAGCTGCGTTGAAAATCGCCAATTACAAAATAAAATACGCGGACGATTATTAGCGAACAATGTTGCAATTTTTTACAACTTGTTTAAAAAACGGCCGAGCTTTGTTACACGATGCTGACTGTGAAAAAGCTGTTAAATCTCAAGGCATTTTGCATACTCGCTTATGATTGGACTGCGGTCACGTGATTAACATGTGTTCATATTTTCTCAACCAATCACTGCCTTCTGTTCAAAGTCTGACAAAGCGCGCGCTATGATGTTATAATGAAATTCTGTTACTAAGACAAGTGTGTTTACAAAAATCTTCACTTGCATACTGACTTTCGTTCAGTTAACTTTGCAAAGTTTGTGTTGCTCAACCAAACGTTTTCGTGAGTATGGGAGCCGTTTTGAACAAAAAACAAGACACGCGGCGCTACCATGACAAAAGACAAGTGAGAGGATGTCAAACGGTTTTTCTGTTTTCCAGAATGCGTGAAAATTTCGCGCGTTTTCGCCACTGCTTTTCAAACTGTTTTTTTCAACCGCGGGGCTTTATGACGAAAAGCTCGCGCCAAAGTTTAAAGTGATGCACGTGACCAACCTCTTTCCCACGATCCTCTCTCTTCAGCTACGTTATGATGACGTAGCTGATGAGAGGACCCTGGGAACGAGGTTGGCGCGTGACCTGGGACATATATCGCAATTCACCGACTGATTGAAATTTAAGATAAGTCAATGCGCATGTCAAGTCGCTTGATCCGTTGGTTAAGCGCACGCGGGCCCTAAATCAAATTAGCCAATGAAATCCGAGTATTTTTACAGCTGTCAATCACTTTTCCTACAATTCTATAGAACGCGCAGGTCGTGACTCGCAAGCAGACTCGTACCCAGTCGCTAGTAAAATGAGGCGCGCGGGGTGTCATGGGAATACTATCCGATCTCCCCTTGCCTAGCTCTCGCCCCCTCCAAAAAAAATTAATAACGACTAGGTACGAGTCTGACACGCAAGTGCTTTTTTGGCCGGCTTGCCTTTTTAACAGATTTGTCACTCTATCAGAAGAAAGAAAAGAAAAGATGATAATTTACATTGATTTTCGGTGGGGCTCTGTTGTTGTAGTGGACGTCGTGAGTATACAGCAAACGCAAATCAATGTCAAACTGTCAAAGTTTTAAAATGGCGCACATTCAAAATAATAAGCGAGCAGCTGTGTGTCAGTTTTCCACACTTATCTCAGTTTAGGACACAAATAAAATCCAGACTAGTTGCTTATAAAAGCTTCTGTAGCCTTAAGGTAGTACATTTTCTACTTTTTTCTTTTTTATTCAAACGACAGAGCCTCTCAGTAGCAACATTTTTAATTTTCAAAACACGATCATGACGGCTTCAATCGGCAGAAAGTTTATCCTTTCCTCACGAACATTGCTATTTTGTCTTCCCTTTATCCTAAAAACTTACAACAAAACTTCGAGACATACCAAACCCTCTGCGTTTACATAAAAATGGCTTTCCCTGGCAAAACTCGTATAATTTCTTAACTCTATATGCGTAAGTCTTTTTTTTCAGTCTATAGAAGCTTAAGGTAATTCCCTTGAAAAGTATCTTATACTTAACTTTTTTCCAAACTTAGTACGATTGATAACCACGCTTAGGGCATTCGAAAAATGCAATAAAAAGAGGGGGTCACCGTGCTTGTTTTTACACTGTACTCCTGTTATTTATAGCGACTTTTAACAACAAACAACAACAAAAATCTTTATTAGTTAGTTACAGAAGCTTATCACGTAGAAGCGTGCAACTGCCCCCTATATGTTCAGAACTATGCTGGGGATTATTAGAATTCCCAACCAACCAATCAGAATCGCGGATTGAATTTTTGCCCTTATATGGAAGGAGGTTTTCAGCTCCACGCGCGTACGCGCGGACGCTCAAATCGGCAAGAAAACTTCGAGGAAACTACAAGCGCTTCGCGAAATATGAACAGCTTACTTTCACGGCTATTTTCGTCGCTACGAAATCACATTTTGAGGTTCAAAACTGAAGAGGAAAAAGTATTGAATATTTTAGTAGTTCCAAGAAGATGACGACGGAGTAAGGAACGAAAAAAAGCTCAACACCGCGGAATCTGGACAACTCAGGTTTTTTCAAGCCTTGTTTCATCTCTACCAAATCACCACAAAAATGGCTCTTTAAAGAATTTCATGTGCAATATGGTAATGTATTTTACTTATTCAAATGTAGTTTCAAATTAGAAAGATTGTTTAAGTCAGGTTTTTATGGTAGTAAGAAAATATGAATTGTTTTTAACTTCACAAAGAGATTGAAGCGTACGGAAGAAGCGAAGCAAATTCTCAAAATTAAGTACGCATGCCATGTGTTTTCTGTTTTATTTTGAAAACAAAAGTGTTTTTACTCTCCTTTTCGCTTATAATTTATCGCTCAAACATACAATAATTCGTGTCTGACTTGAGCTTAGGGTTTTTCTTCCCAAATCGGTTGGAATAAAATTTGTTGTATAGATTTTGAAATATGAACGGCGGCGCGGTGTTTATAAATATTCAGTTCGCTGTATTTTAAACAGCCAACACTTTTTAAAACTTTCACCGACTTTGTCAACCCATCCTTACATGTACCATGGTTTTTCTTTGTATATACTATAATTGTTTTTCAAAGCGATTTTTGAGAGCAAATGAGCATACCAAATCAGTACGTTTCAAACATGTTTATTTAGCTCTCGAGCCTACTTGTTTTCCGAATTTATGATTTCGTACGAGAAAGTTCTGATCATTTGTATCTTGAGAAATAATTTAACGTACTAATTTTAAAACTGAGTTGCATTAATGTTTTGTTTTGTAAATGTGGCATCGCTTAGGTTCTGAACTCACGGAGTACGTTTTCATCATCTCGACAAAACTAAATTGCGGTTGTCTTGAGGAATTTCGAAGTTTTCAGCGTTAATTGTTTTCAAGCAGAAGCTATCATGAGCTGTTTCGAGTTACGATTTGTTATGAGTAATTTTAACTGTGATAAACTGGCTGTTGAAGATCTGTATTTATTCATTCAACTACATTGTATTTGAGTCTATTTGTCTTTGTTTTTAAATAAAAGTGATTTGGAGAAACCTACATGTTGTGTGCATCTTTATTTCATTTTCATCTTTCTTTGATGCAGGTGTCCTAAAGTTTTGAACTCTGTGATTTTATCTCTGTGTTTTTATCATTTCACCGTATTTCATCCACTAACTAATTTTGATTGCTGGTATGTTGCTGTTGACACAAATCGCTGTGGAGTATTAAGTTAAACCTGAGACGGCAAGCAATCTAATGGGAATTTTTCCGCTCTGCCGGTAAAGTTTTTCCACGGTTGATACAATTTCTCCTTTTCTCCGCTTCCTCCAGTTCGGCATAATCGGCCTTCTTTTCTCCAAAGGGAGTCAATGGCCGTTTGAATAGTATAAAGTTGACATTTTGGTCGAGTCTCAGAACTGCAAAGTGCAATTATTGACCTTTGTAGTAGCTTTTATGAAACAAGATACAAGCTTTTCCTGCAAGTGTTGTAGGAGCGCGCATTTCGCGTGGAAGTAGGCTTCTTTTAGAACTCCATATTAGGAAGTAAATTCTGATTGGCTCCCCGCGTTTTCTAAAAATCCCCAGCATCGGAAACGAGTTAATCGCTTCTCTGTTATGAGCTTCTGTTAGTTATTATAGAGTTTATAATACTGGCCTGCAGGTAACAAAAGCTAATCTAGGCGAGCCAGTGAAATTAATTACATGATTAGAAATCGCTACACACACTAATTTGTTAAACTAAAAAGAAAGGATCAAACAATAGAAAAAAAAGAAGAAACAAAAAGGAAAAATAAGTGATCAAAATAAAAGAAAGAGAATTGTGAAAATATTAATTAATTACTTTTTGATTTAACTTTAGAGATAATCTCGTCAATATTAATATAGCAATCTGCTTCTTTAAGTATAGTCAAAAGTATATTCTTAATTTTATAATTGCGCGAGAAATGTTGGAAACTCGAACATCGAGAAATGGATTCCTTTTACCTGCTGAAAACTATTTCATTATGCAACATTTTTCAGGAAAGTCATTTCAAATTGACCGGCCCTGCAAATTTTACAAAGAAATCGGACCGCTTCGTCATTAGCACGTACTCCTCATTGGCTTCAAATACAGGTTTTCACGCGATTTACACGGAATTAATACAAGTTCTACTACTTAACTACTTTTTGCTTAAATGTTATTTATAGTCCTATTACAAGTAAATGACATCAGCAAAAAATAGGGGTCACCGTGCTCGTTTACGAAAAAACAATCTCTTATTCATTAGGCCAACTTGTCCTCAAAGGAAACCTTTTAGGTTCGGACTGTGCGCGCGCTCATGACGCAAGAAATTATGCGCAGAACGTGATGCGCAATCCAATACTAAGTAATCACCTTAAACAAAAGCTAACAAACAACTAATCGACAAACTGAACTACAAGCTAAACTGCGTCGGAAAATGAGATTGTGTTTCAAAAAGACCGCTTAAAGCGAGAAAGAAAAATATTAAGCCTAAACCAAGTTTGCAAACACCGGCCGCTCCGAAACCGGGCAGCATCTTACTACACTCAAGACTTCACTTATTGGTGTTACGTTACCTTGACTCGCTTTTAGCAGGATACCTCTCTAAGACGGACAGTTAGGGCCAATCCCAACGGTGTCCGTCTTAGAGAGAGTTGACTGTATAACAAACCTTTAGAGGTGATCTATTTATCTTGCTTCCATTATATTTTTGTATTTTCTGAAATTTTAGGAAAATACGCCATGGCTCTGCATCAAGAGTTAGGTTAATTCATAGTTGTTAACTCATTTGTTAATGAGTTAATTTGTTATGGGATAATAATAAATAATAATAACTTATAAATGTGTCAATGATTTCCTAGCTTACACAAGTGTAAACTAATTTAGGACACCTATCAACCTATCTTCTACTCAAAAATAATATTCTACAGAATAAAACAAAATTGAAAAAGAGCAGTTTTCAATTGAGTGTCGTAAAACCAAAACCAAAGTAATTACTCTGACCAATCACAGCAGTCGTAAAAAATCCAATGAACCAATCAGAGCTCGAAGCAATTACGTGTTGGCGGCGCCAAGTGCGGAAAAACGCGTGCGAGCAAGTCACGATTGGTTTTGGTTTTACTTCTGATTGGTCGAGAAAGTGGCGCGAGATTTTTTAGCCAATCACAATGCATAGCAATGCAAAACCAAAGCAATTGTGTAATTACTTTCGACACTCAATTGAAATCTTCTCTATGATTAAGTAAAACTTTATAACCAAACCCAAACCCCACCTAATGTCTGCGACCTCTCCTGCCCGTTATCTCTAATCATTTGTACTATACTCTAAAATATATCTTACAAGGAATTTAAAATACAAGGAATCTAAAAATAAAAATATATATACAAGAAATATTGTAAACATTATTCATTTGGCATTTTGACTGCTGACTTTTCAGTGAGCGGTCGTTTATGGAAATGAATTCTTGTAAGCGACCAGCTCCAGTCACGCCGCCACATTTTCGGAATCCCGAGGAAGTCGTTACGAGAGCTTTAACTGTATTTGAGTGGAATTGAGCGCGTAAAATATTAAAAAGGGCAAGTTGAAAACAAAAAACAAAATTGTTTCTGACTATAGTAATATCACAAAAAATGCTCAGCTACAGTATGACCAAAAACGTGTTGAGCATACTGAAAGCAAACGATTACCTGCTACAGTCAATGTAATATCAAATATTTAATGTCATTTAAATCATCTTACAAAACTATATATCTATCTTATCGGTGAATGTGCTGTAGTCTTGTTTTATTGTACTGACAAGCATAATGATTACTTAACACCAACACATTGGTTGGCTTTTCAGAAGCACCTGCACATCATGCAATAGACCACACCACTCTCAATTCGACAACCACACCTGCAGCACGTAATATTGTTTGGTTTATCAGTCACATGTACAACAAAAGGGCTCCCTTGAATATGAGCACCACGTAAACGCACAGACAAGGTGTAATCACCCTTTGCATGGACAGTGTATGTTGCCTTGTAGGTGCCATCGCCTTTGTCCATCAAATTTGTCTCAACCTTCTTCTCTCCATTTTTCTCTTTGAGCTCCACCACAAACAAGTCGCCGCCCTGACCACGCACGCGTCCTTGGGAATCGTGTGCTGTAATGGTGAAGGACGTCTCTTGTCCTGTTTTTGCCTGCCTCAGTCCAGAGCCTGCAGCAGTGGTGGTTGCTGCACAGGTAGACTTATCACTGACGATTCCCGCACTATTGAGCACATCCAGTAGTTGCTTGTGGTTGATGTTGAACTCCAGCACACAGTCTGCTTGTGGCTGAAGCTCAAGGGGTTGTCTCTCGAAGGCCCCGAGTGTTGCCACTATATCGGACCTGGCGACAAGAAGCTCAGCATGGCCTGAGGATTGAACGGTGGACATGACACGCTGGATGGCACTCTGTAGGCAGGCTTGGAATGTACGCAGACGGTCTTGATGCTCTGTGAGGGTGACTGCCTTGGCCTTGTGGAGCTGATTCAACTCATTCATCAACACTTACTCTCGGGCAGTGAGTGCGGCATGAAGCTACACAAACAATAAAAATATTAAGGGTACTCACAACCTTCGCGGGTGTCCTTCGGAAAAAAAATCGTACACACGCCAGTTTCAAGAGTAATATGACAAACTATATACCAATAGAAAGCTTACAGTGCTGCTACTGTTACCGGGGCCACCTCGACAAAGTTAACCAATCACAAAGCAGAACGGAAACAATAGATTCCAACATTCTAAAGTTAAAATGTCATTGTTCTGTACTCAACATTTCATTATTCAAGTCGCAAATTTTAAAATCTATTGTTCCCGTTCTGTTTTGTGATTGGTTAACTTTGTCTAGGTGGCCCCGGTAACAGTAAAAAAGCATCTCATTAAGAGAGGAATAGTGATGTCCTTAGTTGTTTCAAGCTAATGCTTCTGTTGAATCCATTCAAAAAGTAAAAAGAAAGAAAGAACAAAGACAAGCTTACTTCTTTGAACGTGCCTTGAATCAGAGCAGACTGTTCTTCATAGGACTTTTTAAGGTCAACACTCATTCCCGCCACCTGAGCTTCCGCAGCCTTAATCTCCTTGACGTGGGTGCTGGCTTTAGAAGCAAGAGCTTGCATCTCCTGTCGGTACTTTGAAGCAGCTGCAGCTAGTGATAAACACTTGTGACCATTGTGCTGGAGGGTGACACAGTCTCTACAGACGACATGGTTGCATTCCTCATCAAAGAAGCGGAATTGCTCATTATGCTCCGGACAGAAAACAGGCACAGCAGCCAGATTTGGGTTTGCCTTCAGCTCCTCCAAAGAGACAACTCGATGGCCACGAGTTGCCTTGTTGCGAGTGTGCCAGTGAGCTGCATCCTTGCACATGTCCTCTTTGCAGTCCAAGCAGCAGGATGTCGCTGGGTGTTGCTCATCATGACAAGCTTCGCAAATGTGCAATTTACCTTCATCGCCTTCATCGTGTTTGGGCGTGGCCAGTATGATGTCTAATAGAGCAAAATTCTTTGGCAGTCCTTTGACTCCAGCAGGCACAGAGACTGCACTTCTGCATGTGGGACAGTTGATGGCCTTATCTCTGAACAGCTTCTCCAGGCAGCCTGAGCAGAAGCTATGACCACAACTCAGCAGACGAGGGCAGAGGTTTTGATCATCAAAACCCTCACAACAGATGGAACACTCCAGTCCCTCAGATGCCATTGTCTGAAACAAACGTAAAAGCGGCCAAATTAAATTTGATGAAATATCCCAATCTTCATCTTGCAACAAAATAGTTCTGCATTAACTTTTCCATCAAAGGCTTTAATTGTGCCTTGCTTGTCTTCATTGGCAATTCACCATTTCCCATGTATGAATCTACACAAACCAAGAATTACTATTCTTACAAGTTGCATGAATTTTTAAATGTCAAGGTAAGAGAATAATCCTTCAAAATTTTAGCATCTTAAGTCTGTAGGTAAAACTAGAAACAATTTAGAGGAAATTAACTATTGAGGAGGATGTGTCCCTTTTCTTGTCTTTGTGTGATATTAATGCTGGTCCCTGCTGGGCCCTTTTTTGTTCAAAGAAAACAAGTCAAACAAGGCACAAAAATAATTATTTATTTTCTTTAACATTTCCCACCCCTCTCCCTTTTTTTAATCCAAAACATTCACTTTTTATCTCGTGAATACGTGAAGCGTTGAATGAGATATATTAATTCCCCAGTGTATTGCATGTTAAAAGATGATCGATGCTGTAATTGAATAAGTGTAATTATGTAATTCAGTTGTCTAGACTAGACAGTCTTGTTTCACACAATGCATATTTATGTCATGTTAAGATGTTTTGGTCATTTTAAATCTGTTTTAACCTTCAATTCTATGACTTCGAACTCAGTATAAAAATTAAAACCGATCTGTGGACTTTACCTTACGTTGTTTCTTATTCACGAGATGGTTCTTAGAGCCCTTTGATTTTACAAGTGCAGTCCTTCAGATGCAAAGTGACTCATGAAAATCATTATGTAAACTTAAACAAAGAGCAAATCTACACTTCAGCCTAGTGTCAGTCAAACTTTTGAATGGATTTGTTTGTTTTATGGACAAGACAAAAAAGCATCATTGAAGGTGCTTTTTGAACATTCCTGTACAATAGCCACTGGTGAAATAATATTGTTCTGAAATAATTGTAGTCTAAATATGTCAGGTTTTAAAAAGAAAGAATTGCAGCTTAACAAAAAATAATTAATTGCATGTTTTAAAAAAACCATGTGAAACAAGAAAAAGCTTTGTTCTGGAGAGGATTCACTTTAAATTACAACAATACCATAACATTTTGCTATGAAAGAATACATGGAACAATAATTAACAAAACACACACACAAGAAAAGAAAAAAGTAAAAATTATAAAGAAAGATGAGGTATTCTGAAAAAGAAGGAGCAAATTTATACAATCGATTAACACAATTTTTCTAACTTGTATTTCATGGAGATTTGGTGGAAAAAATCGGTGAGGGTAATTGATTTATTGTGGAGTTTGCATGAATATAGATGTGAAATCACATAAAAAGTAGGGTGTAATTTAATTTTTTTTAATCGGGGCTCTGTTGGAAGATGAACTTAAAAGTATTCTAAACAACCATTTTTTTATTGAAGAAAATAAGTTGGAAATATTTGTAGAGTTGAACCAATTTAGGACATTTCTCTTGAAGGATTGTGTAAAGTGGCAGTGGATTAAAGTGCCCCTGTGATTAAATTTTTGATTTTCATTTTTTTACATTTTCGTGTACTATTAGACTTTCTTACTCATCTTGCCAAATTTCAATCCATTACAAACATCAGAAGTCATTTTATTTTAACATTTATTTTCGAGAATTTACGGCCGCCATTAATCAACCTTGTTCCAAGGCTTGTTGTGAATGGGAGAAAGTGACGTCAAAGACTCAAACATACCTCACGGGTTGAAATTATAATAACAATCAGCATAGAAAATTGCACGAAGAACAAGTCCAAAGTTTTTGTTGCTTTTCGCGTGATTTTCAATATTTATTGTTATTATAATTTCAACCGGTGAGGTATGTTTGAGTCTTTGATGTCACTTTTTCCCATTTGCAACCAAGCCTTGGAACAAGGTTGATTAATGGCGGCTGTAAATTCTCGGAAATTAATGTTAAAATAAAATGACTTCTGATATTTGTAATGAATTGAAATTTGGCAAGATGAGTAAGAAAGTCTACTTGTACACGAAAATGTAAAAAAATGGAAATCAAAAATTTGATCACAGGGGCACTTTAAAGTGTATTCAATACATTCTTATTCACAGTATAAACAGTTACTATCTTGTTTAATTCCAAGTTTAGTTCTTTTCTGGTTATGACAATTCTGTGTAGATTAATTTCATTTGAAATTCCTTTAATTTTTTCTCTTTACAAATATGCTTAAATACAGCAATCATCTTTTAACACTTAATACACTGGAGAATTAAAAACGTTTACAGATGATGGAAGTGAAAATAATTGCGCACGGGTTTGGTTGTTTCCGACATAAGTCACTTGATATTTCCCTTTTTAAGATAGCAAAAATAAACACGCAACTTAATCGTCATTTGCATAACTATGTAAATGACGTTTCCATTTTCCGCATAATTTTAATGATGTAATGGACAAGCAACCAAACCCATGCGCCCAGCTGTGAGGTGGGGAGAATCACGGGCGCATCAAGATACCCACGGCTGGAGACTAAGCCTAAATTGGAGGTAGACCATTTTTATCTTGAAATGTTGAAATGTTGAACGAAATATATTATACGGGGACCGATGATATGCAATTGAAGGGGTCGGGGCATAACCAGCCTATGTTGCTTTTTCAGCGTTTTGACTTTTTTTCTCGCTCAGATTTGCCTAATTTTATAGTACAACGAATAATATCACAAACCCTTGTCGAATTTGCACTAATCCTAAGAAACTGGACTAATTTCACCTGAAAAAAAGCAGAGTTCTGGTCTTCTAGTGGTTGTTTACATTCAGAGCGTAATTTCGACGCCATTACAGCAGATTGGCCGCGAGAATATGCGACCGCAAAACTCCTGACCCGCGCCAACGACATGAACGAAAATACCGTTATTTACACGCGCCTGGTTCGTTATCGATCGCGAGCTCGCTACGGCAAACACATCGTCTGTAGCGTGCGTATGAGCCAATATGTTTAAGGCCCGTCCAGTGATTGAAGGACATCATTAAGTCCGGAAATCCGTAAGTCTCTAGCACCTCTCAAAGAAATGAGTCGTGTTT
Organism: Dendrophyllia cribrosa; assembly: GCA_024195265.1. Taxonomy (NCBI): domain Eukaryota; kingdom Metazoa; phylum Cnidaria; class Anthozoa; order Scleractinia; family Dendrophylliidae; genus Dendrophyllia; species Dendrophyllia cribrosa. Next base: position 6,905,906 of record JAJLRJ010000014.1, on the reverse strand, counting down.
CTTGTCTAAATCTCTATTTCACGCTCGAAGGTGAAAATAGACGTTGGTGGACAAGGCGAGCCGGCGGGAAAGTCAGGAATCACTTCGGATCAGAAAAGGGGCAGCGTTGTGAGTTGTGGGCCATTTCCCATCCCGTGCCGTAGTCGAAATGCCCGATATCCGAAGTGCTTCGAGACTTGTAATATTTTCCGTATTTCGTTTGGCGGACATTCTGTTTTCGTTTTCGCCATTGATATCCCGACATGCTTTGCGACAGTGGCAGATAGGTCGGCTTTGCGTGGTCGCGCGGGAGATTGAAATACAGCGTTGGGCAGCTCAAAGTGAGTTCTTGTGGCCGGGTGAAATTCAGCAAGGCGGGCAAAGACTATGAGCCGGCAGCGGAGGTCCGGGAGTGCTTCCTAAAGGAGGTCCGTAACGATAAGGGAGATGGCGCGAATCTAAGTGGCTGACTATCGGTGATAAAAATGAAGCGATTTTGAGGGAATGAACTTCGGGATTTATTTTTCTTGAGCGGGATTCAGCGGTACGGGCCCAAACTTGGCCATCTGAAGTGAAAAATCAGCGTAAAATCGAGAAATTCGGGTAAACCTTGGGATTCATTTTTTCGAGCGGGATTCAGCGGGAGACATGCAGATTTTTTTTTTGCATACGTTAATTCTCGAAAACGACGGAAAAAAACAACAGAAAAAAATCTGAACAATGTTTTGCAACTAATTTGTAGTTCACATACCAAAAATGGACAAATCTGAGCGAGAAAAATAAAAAACGACCTCAAAAGCAACATAGGCTGGATATGCCCCGAGCCCTTCAATTATTTTCGCTTGTTCCATCACCCATAAGCCTTTTTAATTCTCCAGTCTATTACATGTTAAAAGATGATTTCTGCATTTTAATTCTCCAGTGTATTACATTAATCAGTTGTCTAGTCAGTCTTTTTTCACACAATGCATATTTATGTTAATTGTAAATCAATTAAGCATATTTGTAAAATCAAAACTTTAACATCCAAACCCTGGGCATTTGGAATTTTGAAATTTGGATTGTTCAAATGTTCTTCTCCCAGGCTTATAAATTTTACTGAGTCTTCTTCGTCAATCAGAAGCCAGTTCATTATGACTAAGAAGGGATTGAGATGAATTGTATTCCATTGCCATCTCCATCAAGAAAACCAGTAGACACAAGAGGGTGTGAATGGGGTTAACCGACTAGCGACAAAGGGCGAAAAATATTACTGACTACCGACAAAACGAGGAAAAAATTTTACCGACTAGCGACAAATAAATTCTAACCGACAACCGACATGGTCCGACGTGAAGGGATGTTTTTATTAGAAAGAAGAGCATTTTGAATTTATTTTTAGCGCAGGAAATGTCCAGATCCTTTGGTGGGCTCTATTTCACCAGACGTAACCACATTAATTCCAAATTTCGTCAATTATAGAATTTCCTGTCTTCAAATTACTTTAAAGCCCCAGGGGGGTACTCGGCAAATTTTTGGGCGGGGATGTGCCGCTGGGACTCTGAGATCCTTAACCTATACTAGACCATTTTAGCTGAATTTTTCAACCCTATTCTAGACTAAACACCGAAAAACCCTACCTTATCCTAGACCTATTCCAGACTCGCTATTTTCCAGAAACTCATTCACAATCATAGTCTAAGATGCCAAGGGTTAGTAAAAATGTCGCAAAAGGCCCGCCGTACCGATTTATAAATGCCATTTGCCAATAAAACCTTGTCTAAACTAAATTCTTCATGCAACTGGTCAGTTTGGCAGAAAATGATACCCTATTCTAGACCAAAAACCTCTGATTACTATACCCTATCCCAGACTAAACTGCCTGAAAACCATACCCTTCACAGCGGCACATACCTATATAGCTCATATATGGGAGTACCCCCCGGGCTTTAAAGCCCCGGGATCCTCCTTTTTGGAGAGCAGCGGCGGTCTCATTTCTAGAACAGCGGCTTATGAGCGAGCCAACGAGACAACCTGCTGTTGTGTCATGATTCTCAGATACTTTTGCCTAAACTTTTGCCTGCTTTTGGGACGTCAATATAAGTCGTATTGACGTCTCAAAAGTCAGCCTGTGATTGGTTGAAAACTCTCTGCGGCAATTTAATGGGTTCCTTCCCTAGAAAAGAAAAGCTTCAAATTATCTTGAAAGTAAGGGCTAAAATGTTAATTACTTTGTCAAGTTTGGTAGATAAAACAACACTGTATTCAATGAAACGATCCTTTCCATTGAAAGTTAACGATGAGATGGGTTTTAAATATCTTTTTGTTTGTTTGCCGGAACAGTTTGTTTACATCAAACTGTGCTATGCGCGCGCTAATCACGCCACAACGCGTTGTTAGCATACAATTTGTGGACGAAGGGGACGTTACTGAGGTGTTTGAGGATCACAGGGAAGTACAAATTGATGAGTATGAGACAGATTCGGATGACGAGGAATCAGATTTTGAAGAACATTCAGAGCTTGTCAATAGAGCGTGTGTTACACGATCCGGCAGGGCTGTGCATTTGTGCGTCTCGACATGTGAGGGTAACAGGTAATAATAGTTGTAAAATCATAAAAGATCCATTAAACGGTGCAGATTGATACGCATGGCAGCGAAATTTTTGGCAAAAAACCCAAAGAAACCCCACAGTAAAGCCACGAGAGCCGTTGAATAATAAGTGTAATAAGTGTTTGTGGACGTCTTGGAAAAAAAAAGACTTCCGTAGCTAACAAAATTACGTATCCCAAAGGCTAAAGTGGGCATTTCACTCTTGTCAAATTTACCTCTCTTGATTTACTTCGATGCCCTGTAATCGACAGGAAAACAAAATTCACATCTAAAATAAAAGCTTTGGTGATTTTATCGGTATACTAGATTTGCAAATAAAAGTGGGGTAGACGATCACGTTGCTAAAAAACAGAGTTAACTAGGTTTAAGTGCAATCAAATAATGAATTATTACAAGTTTTACACTTCGTCTAGAGTTTAAAAACTTAAAACTGCGCAAATTACATAACAAATGTGAATAATTAGCTTGCATGATCTTGAATTTTTAATTATTAACTGAGATTTACCGACAACCGACAAAGGTCGAAAATTTTAACCGACAACCGACAAAGTAATGAAATTTTAACCGACAACCGACATGTGGACCCCCCCATTCAGACCCTCACACAACACTAACTCATTTAAATTATGGCTCATCCTCGGTGTTAAAACCTGCCAACTCACGAGTGACGTAAAACAAAGAAAACAAAAGGTACTGAAACAATAGAGTGGAAGACAACAAAGGTAGAAAACAAAGGAAAAAGTCACAGGTTTTTACACCGAGGATGAGCCTAAATTACCCATTACCCCTCCCATGTGGTGTCAATTCGCCACCCCCAAAACAGCGGCAGATCTCAAATTTCTGCACTATGCTGCAGTATGCGTGGCTTCTTCGCTGTGATATAAGTATGTTGCTTACCTTTTAGTGAGGTAAAACAGGCAAAAAGCGGATGCAAACACCTCTAACCAGTGTCTAACCACGACAACACTTCCGCTTTCTTTCCGTTCAATGTCGTCCCCAGAGGCCGCGTTCCTCTTCGTCAGCGGTAGGTACTTCACATATGATATATTATTATGTACCGATACATATGCCGCAGCTGCACTCTTTTTCTTAGGTTACATAAGTTACTAGGCATAAAAACCGTGCTGCACTTTCTTTCTTGGCTTGCATATTAGTTACTTGTCTTACTTCACTACTTGAGTTGCTTGGCTTGCTTGAGTTACTTGGTCTACTTGAGTTGCTTGGCTTACTTGAGTTAATAGGCCACTCCGAAAAATACCATAATAATCTTTTATGTGCAGGCTCAGCCTCACCGGGGTGTAATTATTCAATTGGTACACCCAATAGTCAACTACAGCTCGCCAATATGGTCTCCATACCTAGCCAAGGACAAGGCAACGATCAAATCGGTTCATCGTATCGTCATGCAACCCGCTTTGTGGTTGGGGACTACCAACGCACAAGTAGTGTCACAGAAATGTTAGATAAACTTGGGTGGACCCCTTTGTCTGTTTTACAAGATTGGTAAACAGCAATATTCGTATAGCTTTCCTGAGGAGGTCCATTAACCCTACTTTAGATCAAGTAGAATGCAGCACCACCTTAATTACAGACACATACCAACTTTAATTGATGCCAATAAGAACTCTTTTTTTGTAAGAACCATCTCAGTGTGGAATTCCTTGCCTGGTTCTATGATACAGGCACCAACACCTGATTTCAAATTGTGTGTAAATAACTAAAATAAGCAGGTCTACCGCTGACCAGCCCAGTGTCGGATTAGGGTCTCCTATTGACACTTAATAAACTGAAACTGTCTCCTTTGTTAGAATGGCACAATGGAATTCAGAGTACATGTAGGAACGCTAGGACATAACATATTGTGTCTTCATATACAAATGTGCACTGTATACAAATTGCCAAGAAGTTAAAGCATATAGCATGTGCAGTTCGTGCTGAAAACAAAAAAAAAATTAGAACAATCAAGCTAACATCAAGCACCACCCAAACCTGCACTTTAAAGAGTATTATGGTATTTTTCATAGTATTGGCCTGGGTGGGTACAAAACGAAGACCAAAGACCTAAGACCCAAAAACGAAGACCCCGTCAAAATCATTTTGAAATCACTTGAAAAAGACTGGAACATGATTTTCAAGTGAAGCAGAAACAGGGAGCAACAAAATTTGCGGTTATTAACGAATTTGACTTGGGTCTTCGTTTTGTACAAAACCCTACCAAAAGTACAAAACAAAGACCCCTTCAAAATCATCTTGAAATCACTTGAAAAAGGCTGCAACGTGATTCTCGACCGAAGCAAGAAACAAGGGACAACAAGATTTGTGGTTATCAACAAACCCAACCAATAATTAGTGTTAATTTTGAAAACTGTATGCGTAAGTTATAAATGGCGTGGGGTGGGGGTGGGGGTGGGTTGCTTATCACAAAATCAGACATTCAAATTTAAAGGGGGGCTTATTAGAGAGGGTGGCTAAATAGAGAAGGGGGGCTTAATAGGGAAGGGGGCTTATTAGAGAGGGGGGCTTAATAGAGAAGGGGGGCTTAATAGAGAAGGGGGGTTTAATAGAGAAGGGGGGCTTAATAGAGAGGGGGCTTAATAGAGAGGGGGGCTTAATAGGAAAGGGGGGCTTAATAGAGAGGGGGGCTTAATAGAGAAGGGGGGCTTATTAGAGAGGGGGGCTTAATAGAGAAGGGGGGCTTAATAGAGAGGGAGGCTTAATAGAGAGGGGGGCTTAATAGGGAAGGGTGGCTTAATAGGGAAGGGGGGCTTAATAGAGAGGGGGCTTAATAGAGAAGGGGGGCTTAAAAGAGAGGGGGGCTTAATAGAGAGGGGGGCTTAATAGAGAAGGGGGGCTTAATAGAGAAGGGGGGCTTAATAGAGAGGGGGGCTTATTATTACGTCTTTTTGTTTTCATGCTAAAAGTTTAATTTTTGTCAAGTCCCCGCATTTAAAAACATTGCACCCCACAGAAACTTCAAATGAAGCGTACATGTCCCTTCCCTCCTGGGGTAACTGGCGCGCACGTACACCTCCCTGTTTTGCTTGACGTTTTAGCCCTTTTAGGACTACATTTGAATGAAAAGCTTGATCTCTTTATTGTCAGAGCTATTTGCAGACAGTAATAAGTAATAGTCCGAGGAAACTTTCTGTGGTAATTTAATGATAATTTGTGAGACCTATGGAATGTTTTGCCCGCTTATATTTCAAACATGAAAAAAAAATTGTTTCAGCGATTAATTCAAAATCGAAGAGTTTAATTTGTTTAAAAATTTCCCCATTTGGTGTGCTACACTGTGTAGATTATATTTAGGAAAAACTGTTTTTCGCCATGTTTGTTTACCGTTGCTATGGAAACGCCGATTAGCATCTGGTATCAAATTCAGATTCAATGAGCTAAAGTAAGATTATGTATAAGCGCATTCAAACTGGAAAGTGTGCCCCCCCCCCCCCCAAAAAAAAAAAAAAAATACTTGGAGCTACCTTACCACAAATATAACGGCAAACTCGATTATCACTAAAAATATCTTTTCCGAGTTAAATCGAAACTTATCAATGCTAAATAATAGCTATAACTTTTTGCAAAGTTTTATAGTCATCGCTTTAGGGCCGAAAAAGTTATGACCCAAAGTTTGTCATAGACGAGTGCGCCCGAAATAACAATGGAGCCACCATAACCACTACACCAACGCACGCCACTATAGTTAAGTATTGTTAAAAATTAGCCATACTCACATTATCACTGTTCCAGTTTATTGGGTATAAACAGAAACCCATAAGTGGGTTGAAACGTGCAACTGTCTTGTGCGCTTCAAAACAAGCTTCTGATTATTCAATTTGCTGAGAAGTTGTTACAGCCATATTTGGAAAATCAAGATAAGAATATTAACCAATCAATTCGTTAGAACAACTTGCTTCCAATCTCGAGGGACCGAGGGGTTTCCACATATGGTACTGAGTAAAACATGAATATTCGAAAGCTGTGAATGCGCGTTACACGTTTCAACCCACTTATGGGTTTCTGGTATAAAAGAACTCTTTACAACAAATGCATTACTTATTTGGAATCTAAAGCGAGCACAAAAAAGCCTGTCCTCTCTAAAACAAAAACAAGCGAGCCTGGTGACAGCAAAAGTGTTTAAAAATTTCACTTACTAGCCTCCGTGACATTTGCATTGCTCTCTACAAATATTGAGTGTTTACTTAGGATTAGAAACCCACATGGGTTTTTGGTAAGACTAAATAGTCATTTTATTTTTTCAGTTATAGCGTGATTATTTAACTTGAGAAGTCTGTCACTGCATTCTTTCCAGTGATTTAGTTCTTCTTCTTCTTGGAATCCTGCAGTGAAATTGAGTTTAAAGTCAGCTCACTATGGGATGTTTACTACAGTCAGTTCAGTCATCTCAGGATTTTTCACCTTTCAACCTTTATCACGTAAACGTGCCGTCCAAGCTTTTATTCAAACTTAGACCACGAGCAGTCCCTCTTTCCCAGCTTAGTCCATTGAGCGAGAAACAAAAAAACATTGGCGAGCGGAAAATCGCCGCTCGCCCGTCTCGTTTCGCCAGCCATTTTCCGCTCGCCAATGTTTTTTCGTTTCTCACTCGACGGACTAAGCTAGGAAGGAGGGACTGTTCGTAGTCTACTTCAACCTCATACCCAGTACCTTCTTTCTGTTCAAAATGGCAGTACAGGGGCGGATCCAGGGAAGGGGTCGAGGGGGTTGCTACTCCCACCCCCCACTCCCACCCCTACCCCCACCCCCACCCCCACCCCCACTCCTTTGGGCAGCCTCGTTTCAAATTTTGACTCTTCATATCTTCTTTGTGGTTCATAAAAATAATGGAATAAAACTGTTTCAAACGTGTGATTAACACAAAGAGATTCATGTGGTAAGTTTATCGTTAGCACTGAATGCATGCGACAAAGTCGTACGATCAAAATTGGCTTAAATAGCTTTCTGAGCCGGGCTGTGTTAAGAAAGTGCACCTGATTGACACACACGCAATGTAGCTAGGTGTTTAAATACAAACAGTTATCACTGGACACCCATGTGACAGCGGGTCAATAAATAGGCGTATGGATTATCAATCACAATTGAGAATGTTGTTAATGATACAATTATTTTCAGTATTGCACACATCTATTTTCTATACAGAAACAAACCTTGTTTTGGGCAAGAATAATCATGATCCTGCGGAAAATTTGTATGAAGTCCAAGAACAAATCCACTGAATGCCTTGGAAGAAAATAAAAAAACGTATGACTGTGTAATAATAACTTATTTTACCATTTCAACATCATCATTACACCAAAGTCTTATCCATCATCGCCTCATCCTAACCCCTCCCCCCCCCCCCCCCACCAGAAATTAATTATATCTCTCCCTCCCCTGTTGGTAAAATTTTGCAGTGCACCCTCCCCTGAGCTTCACAAGGTTCTGCGAGACACGTATTTCTTGTGAAAAAATATGCTACTAAACAAAACTCTGTAGTAAATAGCCAGCATAGACTTGAACAAACATATCTTACCAGACAAAGTCTTTATCTCCTTGCTTATGCTTGTATACAATCAGCTGAGTGTCATAAAGCACAAAGCCACAGAACAGAAGCAATCCACCATACAACTGAACCTAATCAAATAGAATGAGCAGATCTTCAGTACCATCCAAAACCAAGTCACCACCCTCTCACAAAATGCAATTTTAGTGCAAGATGCTTTAAAAACTGTATTAAAGGCACCAAAACCTCATTTTTATCTTGTGAATGCGTGGAGCATTGAGCAAGACTAGGCTTTCATATGACGTCATAAAAATTCAAAAATCTAAACTATACATCCTTCAAAACTGTTTCCAACTTGGTATGTGGATACCAGTGTTACAATCATTCACAAAAAGTTTCAGGTTTTAACAATGTTTTGCTTCCGATTTGTAAAGGTTTTAAATGTGTCACGCAATTCTTCACGCTTTTTCAGATAAGCCGTGAAAATAAACAAAATTGAACCAGTTGAAAGTTATTTTTGCATTATAGATGCTTAAAAGCTGATTTTATGGAACTTTTATTGAATCCAATCTTTTGTGATGAGATTTTTGGTGTAATTAAGACTTTGAAGTTTTGGCCACCATGTTTGTGTCCCTAAGTGGGACACAAAGATGGCCGCTCCATATATTTATAATAAAAATGACCAATTCTAGTTCGGCAATAACTCTTGAACGAAATGCTCTTGCGCTTAAAAATTTGGCCCAGATGTGTAGTCTTAAACTCTCTACAATTCCATAAACATTTTGGAATTGAAATCTGTTTTTTAATGCTCTTGAATTTTGATATGACATAAGTGAAAACCAGAAATAATATATGGGGACAGACATGCAATAACCATAACTACAACTCGTTCATTACGCTTCAGGTATTCACGAGTTAATAACACAGTAAGACAGGTTCCTTCCAAGGGGAGCTGGCTGACGATTTACTTACAAACATGCACACACACCCAACAATATTACATGCAGGACCTGAGTTATGCATTGTTGTTTGGTCTTTGAGTTGCACAGAATGTTAACCAATCTTTAATGTTTCATTCTACCTGGAAAATGAAACGGGCTCCAATAAAAAGATTGACCAGAGACAGGAAACACAGCATGCTCAACCCTGACAGCAGTGTACCTAAAGAACAAACAAGACATAAGTTTGGAGTCTGTAGAGATTGCAAAAAGTTATTTACATGTACTATTTGAAAAATAATGTTGAAGAGGAATGAGTTCATAACAGAACATAAGTTGGATTTTTGCTTTATTCTACCTGCAGAATACATTAATAGTGATCCCAAGTAAGTGGTTGGTTGGAGGGGCGAGTTTTCTCGTACCACAATACAACACTCCCAGAGTCAATAATGGAGACATGTAGTGTAGATCTAACTTTTGAGTCTATGGATGAAATCCTATGGTGTGACTATTCAAATGAAACCTCTTTGGCAGTACTTTTGCATGATTCCATTAATTTTGTTTTTCAATATTTTACAAGATGAAATTGGGGAATTTTTTTTAAATTTTGATATTTGGCACTCTTGGGAGTTAAAGGGTTAAAATTGACTTTAAGTAATCAACAAAATACAGTTGTGCTGTACTGACAGACATCAAGTCACTCGTAGGATATTTCACCATTCAGGGTAAACCACTCTAAAGCATTAACTGGCATTTACAGTGCTGAAGTCTCACCTCCCAGGTAGAGGTAGGTTCTTTGTTCAGCCCACAAGGCACTCAAGGTGAAGCAGACAAATATCAATGTGGTTGCAAAGAAGGCTGTGGGAATAATGCTGCAAAAAAATACATAACAGGCCCCGGTTGTTTAAAAAGTGGATAAAGTTATTCACTGCATGGAAAAATCACTATTCAATAATTATTGTGTTGTCCACTGGATAGAGATTTATCCAGTAGCGCTATCCACCTTCTGGGCCAGAATGTTGCAATAAAAATAAATAATAAGTACATTGTATTTAGGGGAATGAATCACACTATGATTGCACAAATCTTTCCATTGTAAGATTGTTCCATTAAACCACCAGTGTCCACTTTATACAGAGGTCCGCTGAATGCAGTTTCTATAACAGTAAATATGGGAAGACAATGCAGGGACCCAAGCAGCTGGTGTCCACTTAATAGAGGGTGTCCACTTTATAGAGGGTGTCCGCTTAATACAGGTTTCACTGTACTTATAATAGTTCAAGCATAATTCTGCATTAAACAGTGTAAATACATGTATGGTACAGTTAACAACTATTCACCGAAGTGGAGGTGGGTAGTGGTGGATATTTACCGGCAAGCGGCAAGCGGCAAGGTAAATATCCACCACTACCCACCTTCACTGAGGTGAATAGTTGTTTTAGTATATACTGAAACAGTGAGATAATATAACGAAAATGATGCTTTTTAACTCATTAATTCCTGTCAACGATTACAATTTTCGCGCGCAAATTGCTGGGAGGTGAATAGCACTTGCTATTCCGAGTAGCCAATCAGAGCGCACCAACAATGCTATCCACTGTTTCAGTATATACAAAATGGCTTTAATCAGCAGGGATAGTCACGGCAGCCATCATTTTCTAAGTGAGGAGACCTACTTTCACATATTGTGTAATATGGTAAAAAGCTTATGACAAGTTTGTATTTCCTGGTTTGGACTCCTCCCCTCACCACTTCTGTGGTAATTCCAATTCAGCTTCATACTTTCCTTTAAAAATGTTGGTTTTTGATACCCCCCTCCTCCACGCAATTTCCAATTTTTTTTTCCATGGGGTGGGGGGGGGGGGGGGGGGGGGGTGGGGTAACGTACATGTATGTATGGACATTTTCTGGAACCATGCACACATGTATTTATTTACTTATTTATATAAAGTGTCACCATTTAGTTATTTTTTCTGCTATTCGAGATTGACACTCCAATGAAGATGTTAATTCATTACTTCAAATCTAATCATGATTTAAGGGCTGTTACTGACCTGGCATCAATCTGGATAACAAAATCCATCAGTGGACCAAGACCCAGTCCTGAAACAATCAAACAAAATAATCATTAAAACCAACATTGATTAAACTATTAACCTGGTTGCCTCCATGGGCAACACAGTCAGTTCATAACCTTTCATCCACTGAGCATAAAGAGAGCTGTTCATATTCACAACTTGGCTCATAGGAACCTTTGATTTTTTGTTTTTTGCACTGTCGGACTCCCGGTTTTAAGCAACACTAAGTACAGTAAAGAAACCTGAATAAAACAGGTCTTTATTCCATTTGCTGTGTACTGATGACCATACCTAACACTCTATGTACATCTATTTACATGTGTTTGCCTCAGTCAAATCAATGGTTCACCTTTAATCTCAATGTGGTCTACATTAAATTGGCCCTACTGAGTTCTTATTCTTGATTTGTTCTTTATTCTCTTATTTTATTCTTTATTCTTTATTATAAATGGAAGCCATTTTATTTTGTTACTATTATTTTATTTTGCATTATTTCCCAAAATAAACTTTTTCGGTTTTTCGTTATGTACGAGTCATGTACATTACAATGTAACTGAATATACATGTAATGTGCACACTTTGATTGGTCAATGGCTATTCATTGACTATTATACCGGCAAACAACATAGAACATGTAGTTATTATATAAAAGCAATACACCTCACATTTCTCTGTTTTAGCAGTGCAATAAACCACTTACAATGTTGACACCGACAACACTTGAAAAGTTAGTTTGTAAATCACTTGCCTTTCCAATATCTTACATGGTTTATTGAGCTGATAAACCATAAAAACATGCGGTTTATTGTTTAAATATATCTACCTGTGCAAAATGCAAATCCCATAAGAATTCCTAGAACAAAAAAGACAAACGGTTTTATTATCAACTCTTTGACTTGCAAAAGTTCCTATGACCAAGACAAGAAAAACTATTCATTTTGCAAAATAACAAGAAGCCATCAGTACCAAATGAAAATACAATGCGATGGTTATTGTACCTGTCAAACTGAACCATTTTCATGCCTGGGTAGGGGGAAATGTGACATTTGCGTCTGTTTAAGGGGTGGGGAATTTCACACCTTGGGGGAAGGGTGGGGAGATTTGAACAAGTCACCTCTCAATTTCATGATTTGTGTTGGGTGGTTTTTAAATCATGGCAAAATGTGACCCAGGAGACACAAAGAAGTTTTAAAGGTCAAAGCTTTGCTTTTGTAACTACATGTAACTGGCTGAAGAGCAATATTAAAAGACTACAAAAGCTCTGCACAAACTGGCTGCTGACACGATTGTCCAGATTTACCCAGAAAAATCTAAAAGATGTGTTGTATAAAACATCAAAATGGGGTGTAGAAGCTTTATCTTTTTCCAGGGGTAGGTACATTTCACCACATTGCATGGGACATTTGAACAATATTTTTGGCCTGGAAGAGAATTTGAAGAAACCAAATTTTCTAACGTTCAAATGCCCAGGGGGTTGAAGGTGAGATTCCTTTGGTACATAATAACCTTGATCTTCAAATGCCTTGTTGATGACTTGCCAACAAGGAATCCATAGAAACACTTGTTAGTGGGCATTCAACACTTACCCATTCTTTTGGTCTGATTCTTTCCATCATGTGGAGTCATGGCAAGAGCAATCAGAAGCCCAATGGAGGCAATGGCTGACAAAAAACCCCCCTTCAAAAAATAGAAAATGTTTAACATATAATTATGCTGCAGACACAAGAGAACAAAAGAAAAGTTGAAAAGAAATTTCACATCTCCGCACATAATTTAGTGTATAATCTTTAATAACTATTATTATCAATATACGCGGCCAAATAAGAAACTGCCTTCGAGAAAACACGCGTGAGTGGCGGGCGATATTGAATTTGACGGGCTGCAAACGCATTTACGGCCCTGTTTCTGTTAAACATTTTTTTCTTACTAAATGAATTTGTACGATTTGGCCTTGTGTATTGATAATAATGATAATCACATGACTTTTGTCGGGCATATAGTTTATTTGTGTCCCTCGTGGCATCATTTGCACCCTCGCTCCGCTCGGGCGCAAATGAGGCTACTCGGGCCACAAATAAACTATATGCCCGCCAAAAGTCATGTGATTGTCCTATTAATTTGGTATTTAAGCAAGTTTTAGCAGTTGTTATAGTGCAAGTGTACCTGTGTCCATTTATTGTTATTCTGACTAAACAGTCTTGAAATTAAACACACTTTACTAGTCGACAAAATGTTTCGAGAGATCTGATGCAAATCATAGTCTACTGTATACTAGCAGAGGCAGATCCAGGATTTTTTTATAGGGGGTGGCTACGGGTATATGCCTAAGTCTATAAATGTTTCATTGTTGCAATTAAAAAGAAAACTGTTGAAACCAACGGTCTAAAGGGGGGTGGCTAGCCACCCAATCCACCCCCCTTGTAACCACCCCTGACTTAAGCCTACATTGTACTTGTTTGTTATGAAACTGCAATTTTTTGTCCTCCCATCAGCTGACTGGACAAAATGTTCCCCAATTTGGCCCCAATAAAAAATCTGCAGTTCCACAACAACAACAAAATAATGGCTAGTATGCATCTTTTGAGTCGCAGAAGAAAGTGATATTTAGAGCTAAATCAGATAATTGCATATGATTAGTACTAAATTGGAGAATAGTTTATACCAATTAAGGGGTAATATTCCCATTCCTATTCCTATTTAGGGTCAGGGTCAGGCTCAGGGTTTGGGTTTGGGTTCGGGTTACGGTTTAGGAATATAAATATTACAATGTACCCCTAAATCGGTAATCATTCTCCGATTTAGCACTAATAATAAATTATGCAATTCTCCAATTAGCACTAATTGCACCACACTATTGAGTCGATAGACTCAACTCAAATGCTTGATTAAATGTACCTTTAACACATTAGTGAAAAGATGGACTCCACTTCCTACTGCTGCAGCCAGCATTGAAGCTGACAGGGAGACATACACATTCTTAAGGTGACGACGTGTAGGTTGATCACTGTAAGTAGTAAATAAGGAAAGTCACTATCAATAATTATTATAAACTAGTAGTTTATTTTAAAAATTACAGCCTGGCTGTGCTCTAGCAGTGCACGGTCACCAGAGGCTATTAACATTTATCTCCAGGTAACAAGATCAACTTAATTTTCGTATAAAACCAGAGTTAATACTTCAACTGTTTGATTAATTTAACAAAAAATCTTACTTATTTTGCTGAGAATATGTTGTTTACCTCAAATATACGATTTCACATAAATATTGGAGAAAATAAAAGCCAAATAAACACTCGTTGCCATCAAAATTGCATTATTCCTGGTGCTGATGACGAATGTGGTTTTTACGGGTGAGATTTCATCTGTTGCTTTTCACCTGAATGGCATCATTGCAGCAATTTTCCCTTAAATTGTTCAGTGTTTAGGAATAAATGTGTGGTTCAAGGAAATATCCATACAGTGTACCTACCCAAAGTACAAATTAAGGTCACTGGAAATTCTGTGGAAGAGCAGTCTCAATAACCACAGTTTAAAGAAACACTGTTTCGCCGAAATAACGAAATTTTGCTAACTTTATTTCCATGTTATATTTCCAAATGCCACCAAATATACAACTTAATTGAGTAAAAATATCATTTAGAGCACAACAGAAGCAAGAGTTTGGAGAAAATGTGCAGGATTACAAGGATGGAAGTGGATTACAGTTCACCAATTTGATTTCGTGACAGGCGGTCAAGAAATCACTACTTTGTCTTTTTAGTTCATACTTCTTTTCATTCATCACTTTTGCCTATTTCAAGATTATGAAGCAAGCTAAAAGCAAGCTCCTGGTCATAATAACTGAAAACATGATATTACAGCCAGGACAATATTTGTCCCTCAGGAAAGCACACTCCTCGGCCACGCTTGTAAAATAGCCAACTGGTAATGCCTCCTGCCAGTTGGGATTTTTAAAATTTTATGTTTAATTTGAATGCTCGGTCCCACTAGCACTTGTGCTATTAGCACCGCCGAGGGTCAATAAAGGATATTTATTTTTATTTATTTGCATGTATATGTTGTAGTTAATTTTTTATCTCAGGTAATTTTTATTTTTCCATTGTTTTTGGGTATGGTAATATATGCTAATGAATTTGAAACAAAGGAAAAACAAAAATTACCTGAGATAAAAAATTAACTGCAACATATATACCCAACCTGGGATTTTCATAGTGGCAGTAGTTTAAACTAAAATCCTACCATTGGAGGGTAAGGATATTATCTGGAACAGCACTATTGCAGTATGGTGCTTTGCATGATTTTAACAACAATGTTTCACGCGTGGTTGAACTGGAAAAAAGTTGCGTTAGCAGCAATGTTGCAACAATGTTTCATCGTTTAGCCAGTCCCTAAGTTTCAGCGGGTTTAAAAATGTAAGGTTGGGATATTTTCCAATTCTGTTTCTACCCCTAGTTTCACGCAAATCTAGATAGAATACACTAAAGCTTGATGGACCCTTCCATTTCTTGAACAACAAATTTTGTAGGTTTCTGACAAATGGCCGCTACATAGAGGTTTGACTGTATCTATGACTCAACAAAAAACAGCGAGTTTTGTTTACTCTCCACCCACAAATGTTCCCTAGACTTTGTTTTGGGGATTAATAATTATTACTGTATTATTTTATTGCAATACTTGTTATTTAAAATCACTTTTTTATGTAACTTAAAGACTTTATATATTCATTTATTTATACTGATGAGAAACAGCATATGCCCAGCTGTTTTATCAATCAATAAAGTAGATGTAGATGTTTGGGAGAAACGAAACTCACTTCTAACTTTGAATTTAGGTTAGTGCTGTTTCTCTTACACAAAGGACGGCTCATCCTCGGTGTAAGAACCTGTGAAACTCATAAGTGACGTAAAACAAAGAAAACAAAAGGCATAAAACAATAGAGTTAACTGGGAATGCAATACTACAAAGGTAAAAAACAAAGGAAAAAGTCACAGGTTTCTACACCGAGTTAAACCCCAAAGGACACAGCTCCAACATATAAAAAGAAATCCATATCAAATATAGTATGCTCCAAAGATTAAACGTAAAATGATACATCTCACAATGTTCAACATTCATTTTAAACAGAAAAGAATAGTCGGTTCCCAAAGCAGCGACAACAGCAGATTAAATTTTAATATTAAATTCCAAAACGAAAGCCGAATGACATTATCGTCACCTGTTTTTGCATCAGCGACATTTTAAAAATGACTTTTCACATTGTTTGGTCCTTTGCAGTGGTCTGTTTTTCCTTATCACCGTTTGTATTGATCCAATGTGGTGCAATAGATCGTTCACGGTTTTGCAGTTTAGTTTACATTTTAAAACAAGCTTACAACAGCTATTTAAAGATATACATGTAGCTAGCATTTTTTTATAACAACGGCTATTCAAAACACGACCATATTAACATCTACGAGTAACCTTACTTGTAAGTTCACAGGAAATAAGTTATGATGTCAACTTTTAAAGGATTTTAGGACAAAAGCGGAAACAATAAAGTTAGTTGTACTAAAAGCTATAAAAGATACTCACAGCTTTGAGAAATCTTTCAAAGCAGATATCGAAATAGGTCTGTTTCCAAACAAATTTTCCATCTCGGTGTATTCAGGATATCGAGCCTTACTTTATAATCGTCTCTGCTTTAATTTAAACTGAGTAAATCGCCGTTGAAATGTATACTAACAACAAAACTGCTGATGCAAACCAAAAAACAAGCCAAGATGTCGACTGTGTTGACGTGCACGGATACCATTGGCTTCGTTAAACGCTCGTCATAGATCGGAGCTCCGAGGTTGCACGAGAGCTCCAGCCTATCCCATGATGCAATGCAACAAGTTACACGCGAAATGTTTTACAAATTGCGAGTTGTGGATAATTTTCGAGGTCTTATAATTATAAGGCCTGTTGATGCCTTTTCGCATCTCTTTTGGAAACGTTTACACGTTTGATTATTTTCGAAGAAAACGAAGTTTTTCTGCTTTTACTCGAGGCACGTGTATTTTGTTTGGTACATTTTACAAGCGCGCGCATTTTGATTTGTGCATTATCACAGGCGCGCGCTCATTGGTTAATTTGAAGTTTGAATTAGCGTGACGAATTGTATTGCCGCGCAAGCAGCCGCGTAAGCAGAAATAAAGCGGGATCACAGTTTTTATTTTGAAGGCGAGTTGTTGTTTTTGTTGTGGGACATTTCAACGAAATTTTGGACACTTTTTCGGTCAGAAACATACAGTCCGAACAAGGCCTTTCATATTTTCAACCTATAACTCTCGCATCATGTTTTCGCGCACTTACAAAAACTTGTAACGTTTGATTTTTCTTTTATATCTTTAATTTAAATACTCGTTTTCCATCCTGAAGGGACCTTGTTTCAGTAAGCTACCCGCAAAATGATGGTCATCCCCCGAAATACCCTAAAATTTTGGGAGTAGTTCTTTCATAAACCTCGAGTTATTTGAAGATAAACTGCCTTGCAGCCTGCTGAGTGAGCCAATAACTTAGTTGTCGATGTCCTTCTTATTTAAAACAACAGTGATTTCCAGTTAACTTCAGGTTTTTCAAGCTGAATAAAACCGTCAAAGATATGGGTTCAATTCTTTAGAGTATTCGGTAGAGTCGCGCACGTTAGCAGAGTTGAATATCATAGGCGTACATAATCACAATACACGAACAAGTAACCATTTACACAAACCATCTAGCAAAACAAATACCAGGAAATTTACTGTTATCAGTAAAGGGGTAGACATATATGTTGTAGTTCAATTTTACCCTTGGTTCAATTTGGATTTTCCTTTTGTTTGACATTCATTATCATATATTAGCATAGAAAAGAACAATGGAAAATCCAAATTGAACCAAGGGTAAAATTGAACTACAACATATACAATGGCTTGACAGACGGTATTAGAGACAGTGAGTACTATTTAGAAATTGATTCTTGGAAACTAACATAGATACTGTAATCAACCACTGGAATACAACTTTAAAATCAGCAATGTAATAATTACATAATGTAACTAACCGATATCCGTCATGACATTGTAATAATATATGATTGATGTAAGATCATGTAACCGGACAGGGAGTTTCCTCGATAAGCCAAGCAAGGCTTCCGAAACTTCCTGCTCAATATTAAATATGCTATTGATCAAAGTTAAAATCCTGTAAACTTGTTGATATTGGGCAAATAAATAAATAAATAAATAAACGTACGGGCTGGAGGACGGAAGAGGGGGGAGGGGTCCCCCACCCCCCAGTTTCAGTAATTGTTAAATTTTTCGGCCAAAACGTCCATCATTCGGGCAACAGCACTTGGAACGGAAAACTGAAAAAAAAAAGACACACACATACACACAAAAAGAGAAGCCAAACAACAATAGAACCATTGTGACAGAAATACTCTAGACACAATCCAGAGCCTGTACAATTTTTGTAGTGGCTAGTCCAAAACGACACGCTTTGTTTAATATAGACATCGAGACTGAAGAGGGTTGAAGTCTCAAAGTGTAACAAGATGGTCACTATGCCGGGGAAAGCGGTGAAAGCCGTCAACCAGCAGCTCGAGCGAATAGTGAAGGGTTGATGAGGATGCTAAAACATACTCAGAAAGTTGCTCACTTCTGTATGGAATCTGTGATTTCCAGTTCGTCTTCGGCCTGTGTGTTTTGAAGATTATTTTATCAAATATGAGCGGCCTGAGTGGTTACCTTCATAGAGCAATGGACCGTCACCCACCCCGAGCGTGAGTAATATGAAACTTATGTCTGGCTTCCAACGGTTTGGGTAACGTGCTCTATGCATAACGGGAAAGTTTGGGTTCGGCCGTTTTCCTTCGGTAGATACGATCGGCTTGTTGAGCGGAGTGCTCTTGTCTCTCTTTTAGGGAGGAAGAAACAATGGAAGTAAAACTCGCTGGAATCGCTTCGAATCGACCCAAAAACTACTCAAGACACAAGTACACACACACAGAAGTTTAGGTGAGCCATTTTTATTCAAATATCTTTCGTAATTTTACGCTCAAATTCGAAGCGAATTTACCCCATTCAAATCCTTATAATTTCGCTATTACGCAACAGTTACCACGACGTTCAGTTACAAAGTGTAAACATCACCTGAGCTTGCCGCGGGTACCTGTGGGAAGACCAAAAGGTTAGTGCTGCTCCTCCGCCATCGAAACCAGAGGGTTTCCATCGTGTCGACACCCTTTTCATCTCTCTGGATAAGGTCCTGGCCAAATTTGAGAATCGGTTCAGTGGAAATGACTACTAAAGATGTTCTTTGTGTGTTGGGTGACATCACCCTTACTGATCCGCCCACCAGTGATAGCTTTGACCTGGTTGCCAGGTTCAAAGTTCAAAGTTCAAAGTTTATTAGCATTCCCATATACATACATGGTATTGCCTATTACACTAACAGATTAAACTAAACTAAATTGAAACTAAAATACAGTGATTGCAGTCCTTGCTAACAGAGTGTTTCGTCTTTCTGAAGCTTCATATATAAAGTGACCCAATTGTTTACATATGAAGGGGTCAACATTATTAAAAAAAGAAATTAATTCTATCTGTATTTTGTAGATTCAAAAAACTTTTACAATGTTTGCTAATTTCATTGAATAGTGAACTTCTTAGGTCAGAATATGAAACACAGGTACTAACCTCGACAAGGAGCTACTCCAGACCCCAGGAGGGGGGGGGGGGGGGTACTCTGCAAATTTTTGGGTGGGGGTGTGCCGCTGGGACTCGAGACCCTTAGCCTATACCAGATCATTTTAGCTGCATATTGCAACCCTATTCTAGACTAAACACCTAAGAACCCTACCCTATCCTAGACCTATTCCAGACTCGCTATTTTCTATAAACTCGTTCACTATCACAGTTATTAGTTAACAGAGGTCATTAAAATTGCCGTACTGCCCGCCGTATCGTTTAAGGTTACAGTGTACCTTCGGGGGTGTCTCCAGTATAACAGCTCTAGCGTCTTAAGATTACACTTAATATACCTAAACCCAGATATCAAATTAAAGCTTATAGGGCTGGCTATCTAAATATGGAAACCATTTGGTAATAAAATGAATTGTCGAATTTTTTACGACGTCTAAATTCGAACGTCCGAATCAGCTTTAAAACGCTATAACTCAAAGCGATTATTGTATTTTGCTAATTTGATTTGTTCTCGGTGATTTCCGGACACGAAGCGCTAAAAAAACGTGTCGGCGATTTCCCATATTCAATTGCAGTGAAAAGTTACAGAATATTTTCGAAAAAGGGAGAAAAAAAATTGGAGTGATCGGACGGAAATGGCTCTTGACGAAAAAGTTTTCGGAAATAAGAAATTCGCCGACACTTTTTGGTGATTATATGTTAGCCTAGCTTGTGTCCAAATTTGAGGAAAATCGAACAAATTCCCTTTGAGTTGTAGCTCTTTAAAGTGTTCCCTACAAGCGAAAAATTAACTTTGAGAAAACAGCGCTTAGAAAAACATATCGCTTCATAAACAAACTCCGCCCACAAAAGTTATACCGTCATTTCTCCGTCAATTTTCACTATTTTTCGATAATTTTTTTTGGGATGAAAGTTCATTCTGTAAACTTTATTTTGACGCCAAAAGAAATTTCAATAAATTTTCGATCTGAAGGTACACTGTAACCTTAAATGCCATTTTCCAGTAAACCTTGTCTAGACTTAATTTCTTCACGCAACTGATCAGTTTTGCGGAAAATGATACCCTATTCTAGACCAGAAATCTCTGATAACTATACCCTATCCCAGACTAAACTGCCTGAAAACCATACCCTTCACACCGGCACATACCTATATAGCTCATATATGGGAGTGTCCCCCCCCCCCCCCCCCGGGCTCCAGACAGACCACTGTTCAGCGTCAACTCAAGACAGCATACGTGGAGAAATCAATAAAAATAGCTGCAGAAGTCATTGAAGCATTAACGAAAACAGCCTTTATTAAATGACCCCAGAGCTCTTGAAGGTCGCGTCCATTCTGGCAGTCATCCCCGCAACATCATGCTCAGCGGAACGCTCTTCAGCAAACTCCGGCGCTAAAAAACTTATCTTCGGAGCACGATGGGACAGAATAGACTAAATAGCCTTGCTATTGTTTGTATTTAGCGCTGCTATGACTGCAATAAAGTCATTGTCAACAGTAC
Organism: Dendrophyllia cribrosa; assembly: GCA_024195265.1. Lineage (NCBI taxonomy): Eukaryota > Metazoa > Cnidaria > Anthozoa > Scleractinia > Dendrophylliidae > Dendrophyllia > Dendrophyllia cribrosa. Next base: position 6,884,617 of record JAJLRJ010000014.1, on the reverse strand, counting down.
GGACATGATAATAAAGGTTTTTTGACAACGCCACAGAAGTAATAACTTTTTCTTTTAATAAGTTTCTGATTAAAAACAAGAAATATCTAACTATTCAACTTTTCAACGTACATAGAGTTGATTAAGCGAAAAAAAAATTTGGGGGTTAGATGCACTTTAAAATTACGAATTCAAAAGATACACGCCCTGCTTTTTAAGAAATAGAAATTACTCTCACAACGTTATTTACCGATATCTCTGGTTCTGTCCTCGACGACGAGCGTCTATTGGTTAGCTACCTTAGGATTAACTGTCAATTTGAAGGGAAACTCTACTATTCTCGTGACATATCGAAGCTCCAGACGATAAAATTAATTTTCCGGAGGTAAAAATCAAAAATCAAAATCGGTCATACTTGAAAAATTCAGTTTCCCTAGGTAAACTGTCAACAAGTCAAGTTTCCCTAGCGCAAAAGCCTTTAGTGTGACCACGGCTATTGCTTTGGGGTATTGTTCTTGTGACATATCCAAGCGCCAGACGATACAATTTTCCTGAGGTAAATTACCTAGGGCAAAATCGGTAACACTTAAAAAATTCAGTTTCCTAGGTAAACTTTCAACGAGTGAAGTTTTCCTAGGGCAAAAGCCTGTAGTGTGATCACGGCTATTGTTTTATTTTATTTTAATTTAATTTATTTTATCTTAAAGCTGTCAATCTATACCTTTGTTAGCCGCCGCAGAAGTGGAAGCAGCTCTTATGGAATGGGCAGAAAAGATAGTAGCATCATTGCCTGCTTCCTGTAAGGAAACTTACTGGCTTATGAGGAAGAATGTACAGGTATCGCACAGGGGGATCGAGGGGCTGGCGGGGGAGCTTTAGCCCTCCCTCCCCCCCCCCCCCCACCACCACCACCCCCCCCCCCCCCCCCCCCACTTTTAAGAAAAATATATATTAATAAACATTTCGAAACGCTTTGTTGATAAAATCTACTTTTTGTTCTAGTTCTCGATGAAAAAATAAAATGACCAATACCAGATTGAGTAGACGCGATTAAAACTGAACAAATATTACGGCCTGCAAGCTTCTTCTGGTAAATCTTGCAAACAGCGCAGCTGACGAACGATCGTTTTCCGCTGCTCGAAAATTGAAAACCTGGCTCCGTTCCACAATGAAGCAAGAGAAGTTCAGCAACCTGACCATACTTAACACTCATAAGCAGAGAACAGACAAACTTTGCCTTCTTGGCTAGTGAATTTGTTGGTTGCAATGATCATCGAAAAAGAAATTTTCGGTAGCTTAAAGGAAACTGACTTTGATCTTTTATCTTATCGAATCTTATATGTCATGATACTCAGCCGCTATTTTGTCGTTGTCATCAATAGTTCATACCGGAGCGGTTTTTTTGTTCGTTATGGTTGTTACAATGTTTAGAAAAGGCTGAGGTCTGTAAAGTTAGTAGGTGTTGAAAAAGCTTCTGTCCGTTAAGTTCTCGTTAAGTTCCGTGAGCTTATGATGCACGGACATGTTGGGTTTAAATAAAGATTTAAATGGCAGTGTTACACGGATGAGTTACCAATTAAATACATTGTGTCATTTGACATACGATTACCATTTTTTATGCATTTTCCGCCCATTTTAGACGACTTACATTCAAAACTTTTCAGGGGAAATCTGTTCCGCGTGGCCTGATGCAAGACAGGAAAAGATTATTAGGTTTGGACAAATCCACAGGCTTAAGATCTCTGGTGCGAGTCTCATACTCTTTCAGGCATGCCACAGGACACAAGCCTTGGTCCCCAGGTAAACTAGTCATTAATCCTTAACTTAGGGTCTTGGCCGGGCCGGGAAGTCTTGGAAAGCCCTGGCAGTTTAAACGACCCTCCCTCTGCATAGACTTCTGCATAGAATGTTTGAAACCTTAAATCTCTCTTGGCTAGGTCCGAAGACCGATCCGGAGCCGTAACAACCATTAAGACTGCAAGCTTCATAGACAAACATTGTAATCGAGAAGGTAGCATTAACGACAATGGATTTGATATGCCTTAAAACAAGTGAAACATCCCAAGTGAAAGAATACTTTGGGAGAGGTAGGCGAAGCTGGAAAAAGCCCTTAAGAAATTGACATACCAAAGGGTGCGAACTTACATTGCTTGCATGGACCTTAGGCAAAACCGCCGACAGACAGAACGATAAACATTAAGGGCTCTGTATTTTCTCCCTTCCTTAAACTGATCATTGAGAAATACTAAATTTGCCTTTAAAGAAGCCAAAGGGAGATTAATCTTCCGAGCTCTTCCGTGGCAAACACCAGCTACCCCACTTGTTCCAGGCAGAGGAGTAAGCACTGGATGTGCTCCTCCGCCAAGCTGCCAGCAGAATTTCTCTAGTTTCCCGAGAAAAGTTTGCCGATGGTTAACGCTGGCTGACAGCAGCCACCCAGCTAACTGCAGGTTGGGAAGTGGATGTGTTTGACCCTTCCCGGCTGCTGAGAAGATCCGGAGACAATGGGAGGAGCAGTGGAAGGTCTGCACAACGATCTAACAACAGGTGTTACCATGGCTGGGACGGCCACACTGGAGCTATAATGACCAGATGGTTCACATCACCTAAGTCTCGTTTTCGTAACTTTTTTCAGTACGTCAGTACATTTGTGCGATAATTAGTCTTATTTTGTCGACGGTTCTCTGTACGTTAGTAAGCCCGTAAGGTGTTAGTCTTATCTTCTCGACGTTCTCCATACGTTAGTACATTCGTAACTTGTTACTCTTCTCTTCTCGGCGATGTTTCTCCGTACGTAAGTACGTTCGTAAGGTGTTAGTCTTATCTTCTTAACGTTTCTCTTCTTGTCACTTGTAAAAACTAGGCTTTAAAATGTTATTACTTTTAATTGAACTTCTTAAACTGTCATTCGGTAGAAATTTAAGGACTTTTAAGGACCAAAATTATGTTATAAAATTCCAAGTCCTTCCACGCAAGGCCTTGAAACAGGAATTCCGAAAGTCAAGGGTTTTCAAGATGTGTGTGAACCCTGTGGTATGGGTAATATTTCCAGGTTTCATGTAACCCGGGCATGTAAACATGTACGGGGTAAAAACGGCTGAGATTCACTGAGAAGAGCAGCTTCACCGGTCTGGAAAACTGACATACCTCGGTTGCCCTGAAAACTTAGGAAAACACCGAAATACTGTAATTCGCGATATGATTCATATAATATTTAAGGTCTACATACACTGTTCAGTAGAAAAGCGCAAGGATATGTTTTCACAGAAACAGATCCACTGACGACATATTGAAGTTGACCTTTAGCGCATAAACGTGTCCATTTCTCTCCTAATCCAAACAATGCGTATTTGTGCCATGGTTAGACCCGGTGGTTAGACATGAAAGACATAAATTTGGTTTATTCATCAAAGGACTCCAAATGCGAACATCTTAAAGGGACACTGTCACGAGGGCGCATGCGCGAGTTTTTCGAATCGAAACTCATTCTCGTCCCCAGAGCCTTCGTTTCGCAATTTAAAAAAAACCGTGGAGCTCTGGGGACGAGAATGATCGAAACTTGAAAAGTTCAGCGTGAATTTTTCAAGTTGAACCGTCAATTTCAAAATGGCGTCGACTAGTGGCGGCGGTGGAGGGAAAAGAACCAATTCGGGACGGAAGAGGAAGTTCGAGGATCAAGCAAAATATAAGATAGCGTGGTCTAGAAACCACAAACGAATATATTTGGAAAATCGGATATTTAAGTCGTGGCTTCAGGCTAAATTCGATGCCGGGTATGAAGCTTCCAGCGACTTCGTCGCCCATTTGTTGTCGTTAGAATATCGTCGAAGGTATGCTATGTTTTCATGACTTTGGCTTCAGTTTGCCCTCCTCAGGACGAGTGGCTCCTTGACGGAACCAAAAAAATGAAAAATGAAACGGAGTAAAGGAAAGAAAAATGATGAGCCTACGACACGAGGTATTCCCAGGCGGTCACCCATCCAAGTACTAACCTCGCCCGACAGGGCTTAACTTCGGTAATCGGACGAGAACCGGCGCATGTCAACCCGTGACAGTGTCCCTTTAAAGAGGCATCGTCATGCAGATTTTGCTGTGTTTTGATCAAAATACACTAAATATATGACAAAGTACCTTTGTTCAAACAGAAAAATTGTTTTTAGAACACCAAGAAGATAATATCAACTGATTTCTTAAAGGAAGAACAAACCATAATAAGTTTTTCTGCGATTTTTCCTTGACACTTGGGAGGAACTTGAAAAAATTGGCCAATTTTTTAAAGTTGCAATCCATTTCCATCCTGGCCATCCGCAGCCAAAGATAACGAATACTAGTTTCTGTGCACTGGTAGAGTATTTGTTAACAAAACTGGACCATTATTTTTAGGTTTCCATTGAAACAAATATGTTTTCTGGCTTTTCAAAGTGATACTAAAAATAGGTGACAGTGTCCCTTTAAGCTTATTGTTGTTCATATTCGTTTACAATAAATTAATTACTGTTATCGCTGGATTGACATTGTTCTTGTTACGCAACGCATTCATAACAAAACTAATTTTAAGGCATTACGTGACAAAAGGTTTACACTGAGCCGAGTGGGTGAGTGAGTGAGTGAGTGAGTGAGTGAGTGAGTGAGTGAGTGAGTGAGTGAGTGAGTGAGTGAGTTAGTGAGTGAAAATTTGCATATCTGTCCACGTCAGCGATAACCCATTCGTTACGCTTCGCGCATTCACGACTGTTAAAAACCAGTCATTTAATTTTTTTGAAAAATCTTTTGATCCGAAGTTTAACATGTAATGCACTATCTCTGTAAATTTCAAGTGCATTTAAGGGCGCGAAAAAAAAAATTATAGAAGGTACTTTTGCATTTGTCTTCCAAAGATTTATTGCCGTATTTGGTGACAGCTGGTTTATTTCAGGACTTTCTCTTTTGTCTTTATTCTAGATATTTGTGCGCTTTTGAATCAACAAGTTTTGGATGCCTTCTTGCTACGCTTCACTGCTGCATGACAAAATCAGACTTTCGTGATCATTGCCGAAATTCTATTGAAAGGTGGCATTACCATTTTCCATCAGCAACTTATGTCAATGCCCCCCGTCGACAAAACACGAGAAAATTAAATAAAAACTAATACGGCTAAAACATATTCCCTAAATTTTATTTACATTTAAAATGTTCATTTTGTCTGCTCAGCAGCATTCGCTTAGTTTTTATAGTGCGAGTCGGTGCAGTTGTATTTTAAACATAGACATAAATTTACAGCAACCTTCGCAAAGGCAGACGGTTCTATCAAAACCTATCAAGTGGTCAAATGAGGGAACTTGATCACTGAACCAATAAGAATTGATCGAAATTGTTGACACTTGATCAAACAAGCGAGTGCTATCATCGTTACACACAATTATGCATATTATCATAAAGAAATACTCTGCGTCTATTCAGTGGCGTCTATTCAAAGAAACACAGAAATCTGCAATCTGAAAGAAATGGCAATGAGATGGGGTATAGGTGCTTGTTTCGCTTTCTTTATCATTCAAGTGGATACCCTATCACCCTCCGCATCTTTATTGAGTTATAACGCAAGTTATTCGTCTTATTCGGCTCTGACGCCAACGGGTCACTTCTTTCAACCTACAGATCAACCTCTAAAATGCAATACTCGCAGCTTTTCGGTGTGTTGGCTAAACAGTCCGCCTTACTTAATGAAAGACAACACGACTGGACAAATAACGGGCATCTTTCAAGACGCCATCGAAGATGTCCTCAGTAAATGTTGCAAAGGGTCCAAAGGAAATACTAGTTCCCGATTAAACTACACACACCAAGTGCAGAACGCTTCAGAACTAAGCGAATGTATGAAGTCTGGGTATGATTTCGTCTTCCCTGTGCTTGATTCACAAGTTAAAAGCGATGCTTATTATACAATGCGCTTCCAAGAATTAATTCGCTCGCCGGGGATAGCTGTGGTAAAGAATCGAAAAGTCCTGGAACAGTGGGCGAAATTGAATGTAATTCAAGAATTTTCCCAGATCTGGACTGTCCTGGTGTTGGCTCTGCTTTTAAATGCAATATTTGGAATTCTAATTTGGGCATTGGTAAGTAGAGTTTTTAACATAACTAAAATTTCAGACTGTTGACATATGCAGCTTGGGCAATAATACTCTGTTCCAACCCACTCTCAGATGGTTAGTAAGTTTAAGTTCAAACGCGAATCAGTGCGAACACAAAAATCTACAGCAATATTAAATTTAAAAATGACGGATATCCCACGAAGACTGACAAACGGACAGAAAGCATGGATATGCAGGTGCTTCGCCAGCAACGGCAAATAAACCGCCGTTCCACTGCCTTAGGGTTCTTGAAAAAAAATAAAGATAGACGTCCTTTGTCACCAAGACACTCTTATTGTAGCAATGACTGCCCCGAGTTCTTTATGCTCGCAGTTAGGGATCAAATGAAAATAAAACGGAGTTTCGTGTAACCATTCTTATTTAACTGTTACCTAAATACTATTGTATCTGAGAGACTGCGACTAAAAGGTTAAACAACAATGTTGGACACCTATAGGACGAACAAAGAAAAGACTGAATTTAACCAATTCGATGTAAGAATGGATCGAAACGGTCTATAAATAAATAACCTACAGAGTTTAACTTGTAACTTGAAACGTCTGCTGACACAGTGCCCCGCTATTTCCTAATTTCAAATACCGTATGAGTCGCGAGCGGCTTTTTTCATGTTTGACAAATTTGCCGGTATTAATTAAAAAAGTTCTGCGGTTAGAAAATTCTTTATCCATGATATTATTAGCATATTATAATATATAGTTCAGAGTAGACCTTCACCTATATTAGTACCACTGAATTCAATGATCTGGTTCGTTATGAATTAAATTTTCAGTCTTTATGTGTGGTTCTAATATATTTTTTTTGAGTCTGCGTTTAATATTGAACAGTATTTTCCTGTGATATTGTTTATTATGCTGTACAAGGTGGTTCTTTAAACTTCTTGAGTCTGTGGATGAAACCTTAAATTGTATCTATTCAATTAACAGCTTTTTTTCCTGTGGTGCATGCATGCTGTTTATTATGACTTTTGACTCACACGCTGTGGATGAAACCCCAAACTGTGACCATTCTAATGAAAGCCATTGAGCGGTTTTTCTATTTAGTGCTGTTTATTTCTCGTTATTTTAAGTTTTTATTGTTTGATCTTGGACGGCTTGAATTAACAAAAGAAATCGATCAGTTCCATTAGCAAAATACTCAATCACCTTGAATAAACTGAAATTTGCCGTTTTTCGACAATCGGAAGATCTATGTTGCGGAAAAAAGCTTTGTTCTAATTGAATGTCTTTTAATTTAAAAAAAAACGCATAATTTTTGTCAAAGTCAACATCGCTGACAATTTCTGACAATTTCAAAGAGAGTTCATATTAGTACTCGAAGGGAAACAACATGGCAAATCCAGGGGCAAATAAAAGTTATCCTATATGTATTTTTATTTATTTTATTTTGTTGAATATTAAACGTTTCCATGAAAAAAATGATTTTACTTACCCCGCGCCAGCTGTTTTCAAAGATAATTCATCAAAGTAATTAATTGGTTTCATGGAGGGCAGACACCGACCAATTTATGACAGAAGAAGTTTTTAATAATGCACATCGTTAGTTTTGTTAACATTTTCACTTGAACAAAAGCATCTAAAGCGGGCGGCTTTTTGGAAGTGAAAATATAGAACCAGGAAAAGTTGCCCTTAGAAAATTTGTACTGGCTCTTGAACTAACAAGGCCATGAAAGTGAGGTACTGTTGTTTAGGTTTCGTCGTTCTAAACACGTTCATTGACGATACCGACGATTTAAAACGTGCCGCATGAGTTATCTAAACATATAAATACTATGGCGCTGTGTCAGTATTGTCAAAACACCACATTACATATTAGTTCTCATATTAGCATATTTTACACCAGAAATTAAGCGCGTTGAATAGGCCGATTCCGAGTTGCCTTTAGCCTCCTATCAAAGCGCGGCTAGGTGCGAAACCTTTCATATGAAAATGAGTTTTCATTCACATGCAAATAAAACTTATTTGCATGTGAATGAAAACTTATTTTCATATGAAAGGTTTAGCACCTAGCCTCGCTTTGATAGAGAGGCTAAAGGCAACTCGGAATCGGCCTATTGCACTACGAAATTGTAAGGGGGTCCAAATCCACGTGTGAGATCCATACCCGGAGGGGGGGGGGGGGAGGAGGTACTCCCATAACAACATAACGACCATAACAATCATGTCTCCACTGTTCCTAAGAAGGATATTATTATCCTGCTACCTTATTTAGGTTTACATAGCAACCAAGTCTTTGAACGTCTAAAATCTTGTGTATACAATTTTTACTCTTGTGTCAACCTTAAAATTATTTTCCAAAACACTCGCCACATCAAATCTTTCTTCCCGTACAAGGACCGCTTGAATCGTCCTCAACAGTCTAAAGTTATTTACAAAGCCAGTTGTTGGGATTGTGAAGAATGTTACATTGGTAAAACTAAACGACGGCTTCATGATAGAAAAACTGAGCATGTTAAGGCCCTCGCTAAGCATGACCGCACATCAGCCATTGCTGACCATGTCAACACCACTGGACATAACATCAAGTGGGATCATTTTGATATCTTAGCGTCGGGCAAAACTGATTTCCATTGTAAAATCAAAGAAACATTGTTTATACAAGAACTGAAGCCAGCTTTTAATGCAAACGTCAGTAGCGAGAAGCTGATGCTGTTTCTTTTTATAGTAATTCAATCTACGGATTGCAAGTATTTTTTGAAAATGGCAAAATTGTAATCTTAAAACACTTGAGAATACCATTTTAAAAGAATTTCACTAAATTTGCAGCACTAAACAAGTGAACTATAAAATAAGTGAATAGTGGTATACAATTTTTCCATAGCAACGGCTCTAGCAACTATTGTTTACATTAGTTTAATGCTCATAAAACGTGCTAAATGAATTCAATCGACCCCCCCCCCCCGCCTCTCCCGACTATAATTGATCTAAAAACCATTGTCTTAACTTTAAAACCGTTTTTCTCAAATAACACAAATTCAGGGATTGAGAAACTTGTAAGTAAAGTATATTTCTTGCATTTTAGCCAAATTATCTGAAATGAGGAGTATGAAAGAATATAATTATGTTGGAAGTAAACCTAAAAAAACTCCATTTTCTGGAACAATACTGTAGTAATTAAACCTTTGTACTATTGTTATTTTGTATTTTTCACTTTAATGCGCCCCCCCCCCCCCCCCTCCAAAAAAAATAGAGACGCATTGTTTTCCGAGATTTAGATCCCAGATGGATCATTTATGCATAAAGTAAAGTTGACTCCATTGGCATCCGACCATTTGGTGGAAAGTTATTGTGCTTATAACAGGCGGCTTTATTTCAAGGGGCTGGTTAATAATTAACCAATGGGAAATTCGACCAAAAGTGACTGATTTTGAACTCAGAGTACAAAACTATATATTAAGATAGTGGAATTTTCCTATAAAATTGTTTTGAAAAAAAACATATTTTGGGTATAAGACCTAAATAGAGTGTCATTTCTTGGTTTTGGGCCTTAAAAAGGGTATCAATTTTCGATTTTGTACCCTTAATAGGATCAGGGTATAGGAACCTCACCTCCACCCCCCCCCCCCCCCCCCCCCCCCCCCCCCCCCCGTGGGGATTCATACCGTCAGCGAATTTGTACCGCGGTGGGGCGGGGGGGGGGAAATCCGCTTTAACACTGGAAAGCTTGTTCTTGTCAGCTCAGTTCACAACATGCTGACTTTCGACAACAGTATATACCTGGGTACATTTCACAGAAATAACTCCTAGCATTGCATCTATTATTATAGACAATGACACTAACTATATTAAATACAATCTACTGCTTCCTATTTTGCAAAGATAAAAAGTTGCGCTTGGAGCGAAATACTTGAGAAAGCGCAGAAACCACCTCACAGACAACTCACTGTTCATAGAATTCTTTCTTTAAACATAGTGGATGTTGACACTATAAAATGCGCCAACTGGTTTTACCCTGCCTGCCAGTCGAGATTGTTTAATAAAATGTTATGTTCAATTTGCAATATTTGTTTCCATATTCGAGTGGCGTGCCTGTGAAGTACAGTAAAAACCCGTAAGTAAGAACCTAGGTTTTAAGAACCTGCTAGGCTAAAATTTGCCCGAGTTAGACCCCCTCCATACAAGAACCAGTTTAGCCTAAAATTTGAAACAAGTTCATATTTTCTAAAATCGATATAAAAAATGTGTACAGTACACTTGGGCAAATAAGAGTACATGTATGTAATGTGATCAGTTCTTCAATTTTTCTTATTAAAGTCATTTTTACATAAATACTTGGTATGCAGATTTTATATAATGAATAGGTTGAATACCACTAAATTCTATTAGCTACAATGTAATTTTTTCCTTCAGAAAATAAGAACCTATTTAAGAACCTAAATAGCCTAAATTTGTGCTAATTACCTTTTACAGGGGCGTAGCCAGGACTTTTTCAGAGGTACGCACAATCACTGTTTTCAAACACTCCCCCACCTCCTTCCCCTACCCTCAAGTCCCAAATCTTTCTATATTTTGACTTTTTCAGGTACGCACGTGCGTACGTGCGTACAGGTAGCTACGCCCCTGTTTTATGTAAGAACCTGTTTAGGCTAACTTGGGAAAATGCAGATTCTTACTTGGGGTTTTTTACTGTAGCTCAGCTGGATAGCTCGTTCACTATAAAAACAACATTTCTTTTACTTTATTGTTATCTCTCGCAGGTGATAATCTAAATCATATTTCAAAGCAATAACAAGCATCCAATAGCTTTCTTGGTGGTTCACTGCTAAGACTGAGAGTTACATTAAGCTAAGACTTAGAGTTACATTTTTAGCGACCACTCCATTAGGCGAATTTAGCGGGTGTATGCATAAAATAAGCGAGTACTTTTAAAATTATTCCGCTAATTTAAAAATTCCTTTAAAGCAATAGAACGTTTCAGGCTACAGCAAATTATCGTTAAAAAGTGAAACAAAGAAGGAATCCATTGCTATCCCCGGTGTAAAAGATGGTACTATGGCCGTCACAGAACACCCTTTCCAAAGCATATTTATCAATTACTTCTGATAAATACCGAACTTTGGAATTTATTCATATTTTTATATCAGATTTCTTTTTTAAAGAAAATTGCTGAAAATAAGTGTATGTAGTCGCTAAATTTTAAGAGGGACTAATCGCTAGGCCGTAACTTGTATAAATATAAATATAGTTGAGAAACCCAAGAAAAATCAAAAGGGTCCTATGAGCCAACTCGTGAATGTATGTGTAACCACCGTTTTTGGCTCTTTTGCCCTCCACACACTAAAAACTGACAGATAAGTATCAGACACATAACAAAACAGCAGCTATTTTCAAACATGCTGAACATTCAAATAACTCATGCTGGATGCAATGATGGAGGTTCCTAGCTCTGAAACACAACTCATAAACACTGAATAAACTCCAAGGAACTGAAAACAATAATTGGAAGAAACTACTATTCCAACGAAGAGAATTATATTCTCAAAAAGACTTGCATTTTTGTCCGTGACAGAAGAAACACTATCTCTGCTATCTCACAAGTCATGCTAACCGCAGAATTAATAAAGATACTAATACACGGCCTTAGAAAATAATTCAAATGGATTTCTCAAGACTAAGGAAAATGCTGCAGCACGGAAAATGATGTGTGAAGTTTCGCTGCAATTTGTAAAACTTCAAATAGATCAATTATTTCCCTTTTCATGACATTAACACTCAAATGCTACAACTTGTTTTACGTTTCGTGTATTCACGAGTTACAAATCATGCAGAAGGAAATACAATTGTATTGTGATTATTGCTAGAGCAGTTTTCAATTGAGTATCGAAAGTAATTACACAATTGCTTTGGTTTTGCATTGCTACGCTTTGTGATTGGCTAAAAAATCTCGCGCCACTTTCTCGACCAATCAGAAGTAAAACCAAAACCAATCGTGACTTGCTCGCACGCGTTTTCCCGCGCTTGGCGCCGCCGACATGTAATTGCTTCGAGCTCTGATTGGTTCATTGGATTGTTTACGACTGCTGTGATTGGTAAGAGTAATTACTTTGGTTTAAGTTTTACGACACTCAATCGAAAACTGCTTTATTATAACTCTTCGGAATCCTCGCCTCTCCACAACTGCCAGAATATTAAAGCTATGGATATGAAAATTGAGGGGTTTATAGCACGTCCAAAACTGTCTAGCCTGCGAATACGGCCGCCTCTCATCGCTCCCGGCCGCTAGGGGCATTCGAACGCCCCTAGCGGCCGGGAGCGATGAGAGGCGGCTGTATTCGCAGGCTAAAAACTGTCTAAGTCAAAATTAATCAAAATGATAAAAAAATGCTAAAATGATTATAAATTTTAACACTGATTACAAAAAAAGTTAACACATTTTCCATTCAAAACTTTTTCACATAAAAACGTTCACAAAAAAAGTCACGAAATTTAGGGGGTATTGGTGAAATGCTTCTAAAGTTCTTAATGTTTAAAGTCAGCGCGGGCACTTCCACCCGTCCCGGTCTAAATAGAGTTAAAAACCTTATTAAAGAAGAGATGGAAATACTAACAGGAGTAAAACTATGCATCATCAGCTCATATTTCTAAAACTTTTCAAACAGATTGAAATGAACCATTTCCAACTGGAATTCTGGTTTCTCCAGTAAATGTAAGCCGTAAGCACCCTTACTGTAAAGGAAGGTGTTCTGGCTCTTCATTAACTTGATCGTAGCTAGTAAACTAGTAAAACCAGTCGAACCTGACGAGATTGTTTTGTTTATCCCAGGATTCTAGATCAAACGCTGAGCAGTTTCCTCGAAGCTTTTTTCGTGGTTCTCTGGAAGGAATCTGGTGGGCCTTTGTTACCATGACAACCGTCGGGTAAGTTCATCTTACACCTCAAACTCGTGTCCAGGGCCTCTTTTCTTCCAGCAGAGAGGCCCTGGGTGGAGACCTTCGAAAAGGAGACTTTTGAAAACGCATATGTTGGGAAACGCATAATTTTATTTTGTACAGGATAAAATCGAACTTTTCGAAAGTACATTCGTGTGTGAAAGGAAAAATGGCACGATGTTTGCAGTGTGGATGGAACGTAAAAACACGCACATAAAAAGGTATCCGTTTTAAAACGAAAACCTAATGTGTCTAATGTGGACAGTTGAAAACGATACCAAAATTAAGTGTTGCAAACTTTGAAACGTAGTGCACCACCTAATAGTACATTACGTGTAAATTTACTTGTATCGTATTTCTAGGACCTCATTTAGCCTGCACATAGACGTCTTCTGTTTTCCTTGCTTCAAGCGTAAAAACTGAGGACGTCTGTGTAATGCTGTTTCTAATCGTGTTCACGTATCCTGCTGTTTCTGTAGGATCCGATCTTGACAGTAGATATTACTTGAAACAATTTTAATTGGCCAACATCCCTAAATGCCGAAATAACTCATGCGGCATAAATTCATGCGGGGATTTCCATTGACAAAGTAAAATATGTCGACAAAACATATGTGATTCTGTGCTGTGTTTTTCGACTAGCGTGAAGCAAAATGACAGAAGAGTTTGCTGTTATGAGCTTCTGATTGATATTATCGTGCTATTTTTTTATGATATTACAATGATATTGATATTTTGATATTTAACAGTAATAGCGCGAAAGCGAGTGAAATATCGCCCGATAATTAGTCGACAAGGCCGTAGGCCGAGTTGGCTAAAATCAGGTGATATTGCGCTCGCTTTCGCACTATAACTGTTAAATATCAGAATGGTAATATCATCGTTATATTGTTATAACAAATAGCATACTTTTCGTATCTTTCAGGAACGTTAATCAGTTTTATCTCGCCTCGACGAGTCTTGACCAGACGCGTCATTAATATTAGAACCGATGTTCAAAGTAAAAACACATTCAGTGAGAAATGAGCGCTCGCCAACCCAATATTTTTAAACATAACATTTTCGTAGAATGATTTTTAAGATAACATGCAACTGATGATATAACGCCTAAGTTCTTATTGGCCTGTGTTATCAGTGACATTTGCTGTATTTAGGTATGGAGATAAAGCGCCTAAGTTCTTGTTGGCCCGTGTTCTCAGTGTCGTGTGGATGTTTATGGGTGTTGGCGTAATGGCTTACCTAACTGCAATTATGACGACAGCTCTGACGTCAGGAACTGTGACTAATCACATGATCATTGTTAACAAAGAGGTAAGGAGTCCACTCTTTAATTCTTGATATTAAACACCACGAGTTTTTATGAGAACTCGAAACAAATATCATAACTTGCTTAATAAGTAATTTTGGAAGGCGTTGCCTTATGTCTAGGTCGGTTTGGGTCGTTCCTAGCAAAAAACATTTCACTGAGAACCACGCCGGTTTCTCAAAGATTTCGCTTTTGGACGCCATGTTTTCTTCACTGATAACCTTCCGGTCGAACTTTCCATTCTGATGCAAGGGACGAACTTTTCGTTTTTTCGGGGTTTTACTTCATCACAATGTTCGAGTGTTTGGTTTCCAGAGGCTAACGCCCTGACTACTGTACACGGTCTAACATTGTTGTACATCAATGTTAGAAAGTCAAAGCCGGACACAGTCCCCGCTGCTTTAATTTAATCTTACTTTTTAATATTAAAATATTTGTAATATTGAAATATTGAAATTGAAAGAAATCATCGCCAAAAGTGATGGAAGCAAAGAAATATTAACTTAATAGACAAAATAAACGGCTAGAAAAGTCAAAATTTTACAAAAAAAAAAAAGAAGAACGTTACACATGCCAGTGAATATAGAGCAGTTTTCAATTGAGTATCGAAAGCAATTAAACAATTGCTTTGGTTTTGCATTGCTACGCTTTGTGATTGGCTAAAAAATCTCGCGCCACTTTCTCGACCAATCAGAAGTAAAACCAAAACCAATCGTGACTTGCTCGCACGCGTTTTCCCGCGCTTGGCGCCGCCGACATGTAATTGCTTCGAGCTCTGATTGGTTCATTGGATTGTTTACGACTGCTGTGATTGGTCAGAGTAATTACTTTGGTTTTGGTTTTACGACACTCAATTGAAAACTGCTCTAATTACTGATAAACCTGTGGCCGTAATAGAGCAGTTTTCAATTGAGTGTCGTAAAACCAAAACCAAAGTAATTACTCTGACCAATCACGGCAATCGTAAACAATCCAACGAACCAATCAGAGCTCGAAGCAATTACATGTCGGCGGCGCCAAGCGCGGGAAAACGCGTGCGAGCAAGTCACGATTGGTTTTGGTTTTACTTCTGATTGGTCGAGAAAGTGGCGCGAGATTTTTTAGCCAATCACAAAGCGTAGCAACGCAAAACCAAAGCAATTGTGTAATTACTTTTGACACTCAATTGAAAACTGCTCTAAAAGCTACCTAAAATCTATAAATCTACAAGAATGGCAAGTTTGATTTCTTGACCCGCCTGTCAATAAGTCAAATTTCATAAACTGTAATCCACCTCAGTCCTTTTCATCCTGCATTTTATCTCCAAACTACTGCTTTTGTTTTGCTCTATAGAATCTTTTTATTCAACTAAGTTGTATATTTGGTGGCATTTGGCGATATCACATGATAAGCCAAGCGAAATTTTGGATTATGTTCTACCAACATTTTCTGTTGGATAAAGCTCTTGTTTTCGATCAAACATTGCCATGCAACAAATGTTATCCAACAATATTGTAACGTTTAGCCGGGACTAAATCCAATAGTAAAGAAAACGTCTAGCGTTGAAAGCTTACGAGATGTTTCTACTCTCCAAGAAGAGAGGTTGAATTGCATCATTAAAGAAGACTTAGCTTCTGCTTACACGATAAGTGGTTAATTAATTCCTGAATACATTGAAATCAAAATACAACCACCCCTTTTTTTGCTGTTGTAGTTTGGTGTTTTGGCCGGCAGTCAAGGATACACAGAAGGAAAGAAGCAAGGAGCGAGAGTCAAGGGTGAGAAAGCCGATACCTTATTCCAAAAATTAGCTATAGGGCGGTATTCAGCCGAGTGTCTTAAGACCAAACCAAAACAATTATTCTGGCCAATCATAAAGGTCTGGCTAAACTAGGAAACATTGTTGCGGAAACATTGTTTCCTGTAATGTTTCCGGGGTGGCTAAATTAGCGGGAGGCAGTTCTTTCATTTGGTGCTATTCCTTTCTCGTTATTGTTAAACCATATTTGCCTGGGCACTCGTGGGAGTTAGAGCAGTGTTTAATTGAGTATCGAAAGGAATTACACAATTGCCTTGGTTTTGCATTGCTTCGCTTAGTGATTGGCTAAAAAATCTCGTGCCACTTTCTCGACCAATCAGAAGTAAAACCAATCGTGACTTGCTCGCACGCGTTTTCCCGCGCTTGGCGCCGCCGACATGTAATTGCTTCAAGCTCTGATTGGTTCATTGTATTGTTTACGACTGCTGTGATTGGTCAGAGTAATTACTTTGGTTTTGGTTTTACGACAGTCAATTGAAAACTGCTCTAAAGAGTTAAAGGAACACTATCCCGGCTGAAATATCGTGTTTTCATGATTATGGCCAGGAGCTTGCTTGAAGCTTACTTTATTATCTTGAAATTGGAAGAAACCATCACCAAAAGTGATAGAAGCAAAAAAATTTGAGCTTAACGGACAAAATAACGGCCAGAAAAGTCAAAATTTCACAAGAATGGCAAGTTTGATTTCTTGACCGCCTGTCAATAAATCAAATTTCATGAACTGTAATCCACCTCAATCTTTGCAATCCTGAACTTTATCTCAAACTTCTACTTTTGTTTTGCTCTAAAGGATCTTTTTATCCCACTAAGTTGTATATTTGGTAGCATTTAGGGATATAACGTGGAAATAAGCTAAGATAAGTTTTGTTAAATCGGCGGAAGAGTGTCTCTTTAATTTAGCTACACTTACCAGAGGTTCATCGTTTTCAGAGTATAATGATTTGGAAGCGCTTACGGGGGCAATCCTTAAAAAGGAGGTGGAAGGAATACTCTTAGACGTGTTTACTACCTCATACATTTTCAATTACGATGATACCGAGTTAGATGTGTTGGAACAAGTCAGAATTCTGGAGTTCCCGTATCTTATTGGATTCTACATGGTACGGGCATTGGTAGATCACGGTCCTCTCCTGAAACCTTGTATCGAATGGGAAAGCGAGCGAAAACTTCGCACAGATATTTACTCAACCTTACTCAAATACCTACATGGTCCTACTGTTCGAGTAAGTATCTAATAATCAATCAATAAATAAATAAACCACAATGTGATCCAATTTGGTGACCGTTATATACAGGTAAAAAATAATGGGTGACCGCGTCCATTATATACAGGTGACCGCTATATACAGGTAAACTTTACAGTGAATATAAGGCACGATTTTCGGGAAGTTGTTCGGTGACCGTTATATACAGGGTGACCGCTATATACAGGGCCTTTATATACAGGTTTGACTGTAAAATGTTTTGGTAGGAACCCTACGTCACAAAAAATGGGGCGAGGTCCTCCAATAGAAAAAAAGAAAGCAGCATTTACGGATACAAGGTAACAAAATGATCAAACGTCAAAGGTACAAAAGTTATTACAAAGATTAGAAACTCTTAATGCTTAAATGGTGTCTAAAACGTCAGAAAAGGTAAAGCGTTGAATTTTCTGTAATGCAGCTACACATATTATATAAGTTTGGATGAAAAAAAATTATCTACGGTATGGAGTGTTTTCACTTGACGTCACGGCGGCCATGTTGGTGTCCCAAAACAATAAAATGGCGGCCATATTGGTGTCCCAAGCTAATCCTGTTGGGATTGAACTTTTTTCTAATGCAAACACTTTGTTTTGTTCAACTAAATTAGCATAGCTGCAGACCACGTGAGTGAAAACCGTTAGGGTTTAGGTTTAGTATTTTGTAGAGCTCAGTACAATAGACCAATGTCACGCTAGCATGGCACAAAAATATATTTAGTTTACTGGGGAAAAGAGCCCAGCATCAAATTCAACATATCGATATTAGTAAAATAACAAAGTTTTGTAAAGATTGCTAGCAAACTGACGAAGATATGAAATTTTGAAACTGAGCATTTTTACAAAGAAATGTATGGTGGACGGGCATAGATTGCCCGTCCAGCCTCGTTTTCGTGTTTTTCCCATACATTTCTTTGTAAAAATTAGGCCAAAGTACTATGTTTCAAAAGTTCATATCTCCGTTAGTGTACGAGCAATCTTTACGAAACTTTACACTTTTACTAATATTGATGTGCTGAATTTGATACTGGACTCTTTTCTCCATTACATTAAATATATTTTCATGCCATGCTAGCGTGATATTGGTCTATACAATAATAATAATAATAATAATAAAAATAATAATTTCATAATAATAATTTAATAATTTATATTGTGCAAAATACATGAGTAAATGATCAGATGCGCATTACAATTAAGAATAAGTAATTATCTATACTAAAATAAAATAAAATAAAATAAAATAAATATTTCAATGTCATATCTTAAGTCAATTAAAAATAATGATATAAAATTGTCTCATATAAACTGGAATAAGAATCATTTAGAGATGATATAAGCCATATATAGAATCATATTTTACATAACGAAATTACAGAATTACAAACCACAATTAGTTGAAAAACTTCACAAAATGTACAGATTTGTCAGTCCAGAAACGTAGAGCAAGTGCGGGCCATATTCTCTCCCTCCAATGTGACATTTGCATATTTTTTGCACTCTGGCATCGTGAACATCAACATTGAAGGGGAAGGGAAAGGAAGCGGACACCGATCCAACAAATGTGACTGGTATTGTAGATCACTGTGCTGCTGTACTGTATTTTTCTTGAATTCGAATTTTTAAAACACATCACAGAAAAAACTAACAGATTAACCTTCCAGCAGCATGGTGGTCGCTCACAAATTACTAGAAACAAAGAAAAATGCCCAGCTCATAAAGCGCAAAGGTTGTGGTGATCGCTTGAGATAAGTCCAGAAATGCAGGCAGAGCGGGCCACCCTACTCCATGACTGGCATCACAAAGTGTCCTCACCTATAAAAGTTCACAAAAACACACGAAATTCTGTCAGATATGAAGTAATATGAAAACGACAAAGAACTCTGTCAAATATGAAGTACTCGTTAAACAATACTTTCCTGCATTTCTGGACATAAGTGCAACTGTAGTTACATCGCACATACCACTAGACTAGTAGTAATCAACCATTAGGAAAACGCGTTCGCACAAAAGAAGGTATGTGAAAACGTTCGGGGGAGATGCCAAAGTAAATACCAGTTCCCGCCCGGTTTGCCCGTGAGAAGAACAAAAGACTCTTGGGGGGGGGGGGGGGGGGGGGGGGGGGGGGGGGTGGGGGGGGGCTAAAGTGGCGTCGAAACAGAGGAAAGCTGAATCGCCCTTATCGTAGATGGGTACGCCACGTCAACATATCAGCGGTTTCTCGCTTTCTTGACCCTATAGTCTCGTTTTGATGTTTACGCTCATCGTCGTCAGAGGTTCTCGTAAACATCAAAACGAGACTTTAGGGCCAAGAAAGCGTCAAACCGCTGAAATGTTGGCGTGGCGTACTCATCTACGATAAGGGCCATTCAATCCGGCTACTACACAGGACACCTGACATAAGATTTGGATTGCGCGAACGCAATTGCTACATAACCTCGTCCCCTGGGATTTCTCCTCGTTCAAAATGGCGCCGCTGAGAGAGCCTTGCACAAGGCTGCCGACATACTCTAAGAATCGAATACGGCAGTTTATTATTTCACATGTGAACACAATTGTTGGAGTATTCTGGCAGCCTTTTCAGTCACCGTTTTGAACGAAAAGAAGGCCTTCGGGACGACTTTGTACTACAATATTTTTTATAGGGAAATAAAGGAAAGCAGTCATGGAATACGAATTTAAATCTGTTCAGTTCAAGTGAGCCTGGTTTTCGCTTCACTTTGTACATATTGTCAAGTTTCCTGGCTGCGTTGGTTGTTCTGGGCTTATTGTGGGAACTCTTTACCAGGAAGAAAAGGCGAACCTTTAAATTCGACGAAAGAGGTAAACATCTTTAACTCGATCCACCGGGCTGAGTCCCGGGGGTACCCCTTCTTGAATCCCTTACCAATCCGACCTATAGATGTGGGTAGTCCAGCACTTGTCCAAACGATGTCTGTGATTCGCTAAGAAAACAATAGATTTGTCCCGCTGGGATAGGGATTAGAGATAGGGGCATTCCCGAGAGTAATACTGTAGCTCTTCCAGACCTCTATTTTTATTGGCCCCGATAACCCGTAGCTTCTATTGTGTTTAGGGCTAGGGGCATTGTTTGTGTTGTTTCATATATTGTTTCGTTAACCAATAACTGAGCTTGTTTGGAAAGCTACAGCCTCCCCCATTCCCGACTCATTTTCATACCTAACTATTAACCCTTTAAGCCCTAAGAGTGATCAGCATCAAATTTCTCCTTGTAATATTAATGCCTCATCAATCAAAAAGGTCATGAGAATTAAGGACATAATCACACAAGATGAGTTCTCTTGATATCCAAACAATTCATCCCCACTCCTTCTATAGGAAATGTATAGGACTAGAAGTGAGAATTTAAATTTTGATATTAGGACTTAAGGCGGGAGTCTACCTGAATTTTAATGAAATTTTAAGAGGTTTTAAGAAGGGATAGGAGAAAGAAAATGAGTTTTGGAACACCAACAGACAGTCGATACCCACGTAAGAGCACCCCAGGTTGCTAGTGGACTAACTTGGTATCCGTGTGTTAATTATTAACTACAAATTCTAATTTTAAAACTTCACTAAATCTTCAACATTTCTTATTTCTCTAAATTTTACCAATCCTTTGAGAAAAACTATTTCCTCCCAAACATACCCAAAAATCACCCAAAAATTTACAAAACACCCCATAACATAGGTTTATGTTTTAAGCATAGAGGTTTTGGATTGCTTGAAACGTGAACGAGATATTTCCATTAAAGCCATGTCAAGTGGCGGAAAAGTGGCGTTTAGGTTAACTCCCGCCTTAAAAGGTTAAAACGTCCGCCCTTTGTAAGCCAAAATGAAAAAAAAAATGGCTTCAAAACTATCCCCTTTGAGACCGCACATGCATACAGCTGATATGGAGAATTAAGAGGGGGAGCTCAACTTGCCTGTTTTCTAGCATCCAGTCTTTTCATACCTATGGTTCATGTTTGGCTTGTTTTGTTCTTTTAGAGCTATTTCTTTGTTTTATTATAAAAAAAACGAATGGCAAACAACGTTAAAAGGGCTATATTACGTACCCGAACCTTTTAGTATAACTTTGAAATTCAAAAAAACGTATTTGTTGTAAAGGAAAGATAAAAATAATGATCCCCTTTTGTAAAGTCTTTGACTGCGGATGGATTGGATGGAAATGACTGCAACTTGCAGGCTTTTCCCTTATGTCTGAAAAATCGATCTGACTGAATTTCACCTTCCAAATTATGATGAAAGTGAGTTTTTGTGTATTCCTAAAGCTACGTATCTGCCAAAAATCTACAGTTCTGAAGAAAGCAAAACAGTCGATATATCATGACGTAACCCCTTGGAGAGCTGAAATAAAAGCTCGAAACGTTGGAGTAATCTTATAATCCGTTTGATCTTAAAGGGACACTGTCCCGGCTGAAATATCGTGTTTTCATGATTATGGCCAGGAGCTTGCCGGCTTTAAGTTTACTTTATTATCTTGCAATTGGAAGAAACCATCGCCAAAAGTGATAGATTTAAGCAGAGAAATACGAACTAAACAGACAAAATAACGGCTAGGAAAGTCAAAATTTCACAAGAATGGAAAGTTTGATTTCTTGACCGCTTGTCAATAAATCAAATTTCGTGAACTGTAATCCACCTCAATCCTTGCAATCCTGCACTTTATCTCCAAACTACTGTTTTGTTTTGCTCTATAGAATCTTTTTATCGAACTATTTGATGGCATTTGGCGATAGAACGCGGAAATAAGCTAAGCGAAATTGTGCTATTTCAGCGAGACGGTGTCGCATCTCTTAGTAGATCCCGGTTTATCCTATGTTTCATGTTTGGTTCATTTTCTTGCCAAGCAAAATAAATTACACAAACAACGGACAGTAAAGAATGCTCCTTTTGCTAGGGTGTCTTTAAGTTTCGTTAGCTTAGGCTGTCTGTCGTTTCATGTCCCTAAAACACAAAAAACATCACGAGCAATGAATCAGTTGAGCCACATAGCATACATGATACTAACTAGAAATCAGATAGTAAAGAAATGGGCACCACACGAGGCACATGAAAATTCTTTTGATATCTGTGGGATTCGAAACCAGCGGTTCGATTCGAGTCCGCTGTTTACCATTGAGTTGCTCAATACTGTTACGTATTTCTGTATGTACACATTGCGTGCCTTTTTTTCAGGGAACAGACGCCGTGCTGATACCGATGTTCCGCTTGTAAGAAGGGACTTCAAACGGATGCTGGAGCACATCTCCGAACTTGAAAAGAGCCTCGCAAAGATCTCTGAATTGAAAGAGGATTACTACAAAATGGAAGACTATTGGAGTTACCGGGAAAGTCAAAAGGCAACCAAAGAAACTGCTTTAGTCACCCACTAGGTCCACTAGCGATAAAGTGACAGCAGTAACTGCACAATCAGCCCCAGTCACCCCATGAAGGGAAGCCTTTTTAGTTCCACTCCTACAGCAAGTAGATCTTAGGCTTACTATATTGTCAATTACGTTCTAATTCGCTACGCTCAAACGAATCAAAGCAGAACTGTACAAAAATATGGTAGGATATGCAAGCGGATCCAAGACACAGTTTAATACATACATTATAAATAATTGATTACAAAAAGTCATAATGATGCTGAAAATATACAATGTAAACTAATTACTATTTAATATATAAACAGAATAACTGTTAAGTGCTTGGTTGTATTATAATGCTAAATGCATCGTTACTTGTAACCTACTCTCAAGGCTCTCCTCCTCAACATACACATCCTCGGCAGAATCAGACTTCCATCTGCTATGTATTTTAAGTAACCTTTCTAGTATCGAATTACTACTATAACGTACAGCAGATGGAATTCCCAGGGGGGTATTCTGCAAATTTTTGGGCGGGGGTGTGCCGCTGGGACTGTTAGAGAATCCTTAACCTATACAGATGCGTAGTTTTCTTCCCTATGGGGGAATCTTTGTTTACCATTTTTGCCTTATAAGCATATGCGCCTCGTTCTCTAACCTACCCCCCAAAAAAATCAACTCTGAATATTGAAAGGGCATAGCACAATTAGCTTTCTCTGAAAATTTGAGCCCGATATACTAGATACACTTAATGCAATGCTGTATTAAAAACTCAAAATTTTACAAAGAATGTATGGCTCATTAGCGCTTTTGCCACCCAACAATTTTGCAGGTTTGGATAGCAGATATTTCCTTAAATATTGCATGAAAAAAAGCTGAAAATTACATAGATTACTAAGTTTAACAAGCTCTTTCAACGTTTGAAGGTAAAAAGATCCTTATGTAGACTATGTACTAGTTGTTGTAAAACTCAATATGTTTAGGAACAATATTACATAATTCATCGTAACGAAAAAATCCTGCAAAAGCTAATAAGCATAACGAAGCAATTCTTAGATCTTTTAAATTGGCGTCTTCCTTGTTATGGAGATCCAGAATCGTTTTAATAATCTCAGTGGTAAATGGCTCTTTTTTCTTAATTTGCTGCTACATATGACGTTTGAGAAATCACTATCCAACGGATTACGATCGAGACTTGGAACAAACGAATGCAGCCATTTAAGAGCAGCGTGAGCTGAGATTGGCGAAGTACAAGAAGTCTAAGAGCGGTGCACTTCAAATAAGTAAAGGGATATGAGACCTATAGGAAATGGCAGCTGAACATTTATATGCTTACATTTACACCAGCCAATAAACTTTCTATTAACGCGCAAGTAGTTCTTACTGTGTATTAAACTGATATAGTGATAAGTAAATTTGTAATATTAGTTTTAATTAGCATTTTGACTGCGGCGGTAATATTGTAATAATAGTTTTAATTAGTATTTAATCCGTGGTTTTATGATGTATTGTGATATTAGTGTTGTTTAGTTGTTAGGTTTTAATTAGTTATTAGGTGGAATACCTGTAAACTAGCTCTCATGCTAAGTGTATATCCACATTAAATAAAGTATGCATGTATGTTATGCCTCTCTGGACATACCGCAGAAATCTCATGAAAATCTATTTTGGCAAAAACAATGGCTGTTTATCAAATTCCGGACACAACAGATTTCAAATGTACTAATTTGGTTTGACCAAACGGAAAGTTCCCCCAAAAAGGACGTTTTGAAATGTTGTCCAAATTCCCAAACAGGATTTCCAAATGGGATATGTGCGCACCAGCTCCAGTCCTAATACGCCAATTGTGACTCGTTTCCTTGTGTTCCGAGTAACCAAGGGTTATTTTTCGGCAACGACAGAATATTTAATCACATCCACGAGGTCAGTGCCTAAAAATAACCGGCCTTTTTTCACATGGGCGAGGTTCGCACACGGGTAAGTATATGTACGTTTCACGTTCCAGAAAAAAGAAATACAGATTTCGAATCTGCCCATTGGGATTTCAACGTTGTATGCTCGTTTTGTAAACATGATTTGCGTTGTCTTTTGAGACGATGATCGCAAATGAAGTCTTTTCAGTCTCAACCTTCGTGTAGCCGCACCAAACCCCCGGGAAAAAAGGTTTTTTTTTCGGAAAGTTGGTATGGCTACACATTTGATATTCCAAAATGTGTCTTGCATTCATATCTTGGACGCAAAAATAAACAACTGATTCTGGGTACGCTTTGGGAACTTGCATCACAAACATGTTTTCCCATCTGTATTTTTTCATTCAGTTTCGCCCTTGGCTTCGTTATGGACGGACGATGTCGGGTTCACAGGAAAGAAACTGTTCGAGTTGTTCGACACATAAAATCCCTCATGGTTCCTGACTCAAAGGCTGTTATTAGACTCGAAGAATGGTGTGTATTATAAGTTTGTTACGCGGAAAAAAATAAGGAAAACCGAAAAAAAGATAGAAGCAAAAGCACAAGGGCAAAAGTAAGGCGACATTTTGTAATTCCACGTTTACTATACACCAATATCACGCTAGCATGGCATGAAAATATATTTAATTTAATGGGGAAAAGAGTCCAGAATCAAAATCAGCACATCAATATTAGTAAAACTGTAAAGTTTCGTAAAGATTGCTCGTATACTGACGGAGATATGAGCTTTTGAAACTTAGTACTCTGGCCTAATTTTTACAAAGAAATGTATGGGGAAAACACGAAAACGAGGCTGGATGGGCAATCTATGCCCGTCCACCATACATTTCTTTGTAAAAATGCTCAGTTTTAAAATTTCATATCTTCGTCAGTTTTCTAGCAATCTTTACAAAACTTTGTAGTTTTACTAATATCGATATGCTAAATTTGATGCTGGGTTCTTTTTCCCAATAAACCAAATATATTTTTGTGCCATGCTAGCATGTTTTCGCAACCAAGTCCGTTATTTAAAGGAGCTATGTCATGGAAATTTTGGCGTTTTTGGCTCAAAACTGTCCCCAAATTAAAAGGGTTTTTTTCACCATTTTTAGTGCTATTTTAAAAAGCCAAAAGGCATCTTTACATTAGTGAAAATCCAAAAATAAGAGTCCAGTTTTGTTTTAAATTATTGTACTAGTGCTCTAAGAATAAGTGTCTTGGGCTGCAGATGGCAAGGATGGAAATGGGGCTGTGTCCTGGTGTACCGGTACACGAGGGATTTTACATTGTATTCTCTTCGTTTGTGATCTATTGTTTTCATGTAGTTTATTGTTTAGTCTTTGTTTAGTTCTTTTTGTTACCGGTACACGAGGACAGAACCGGAAATGGATTGCATCTTGAAAAAATTGTGCTAATTTTTTCAAGTTTATCCCTTGTGTCTCGGAAAACTCGGGGTAGTCCAGCACTTGTCCAAACGATGTCTGTGATTCGCTAAGAAAACAATAGATTTGTCCCGCTGGGATAGGGATTGGGGCATTGTTCAAGTGATATATGACAGACATCGTTTGGACAGCTACGGGGTCGCCAAAAACTCGCTTAAACTCCGACTTTCCAAAAAAGAATAAACCATAATCAAAGTTTTAGCGTGTTTTCCAAGACAGTGGCGATAAACTTGAACAAATTAAGTCGCAATCCACTTTCATCCTGGCCATCTGCATGTCAAAACACTTATTTTTATCCTTAGTAATAGAGCACCAGCAGAATAATTTTATACAAAACTGGAACATTATCTTTGGGTTTCCACTGATATAAACATGTCTTTCTAAAATGACAACAAAGCCCCTTTACACTTTCCTATTTGTATGACTGCCTAAGAATTTGGACTTTCCCTTCGGTAAATAATTGTCTGTAACATGATTAACTTTACCTGTCCATGTGCAGAGGAATAATTAATATTATATTTCCGCAAAGACGGCATTCAATGTAATACAGACCTTTCCCGCATTCCACTCCAGTGAGCACACACAATGAAACGAGGTCGAGGCTTGGGTGGACAATTTCATACAAATCACTATTTTGTCCACCCTAGCCTCGAAATGGTGCCTTTGTTCACAGGAATGCCAGAAAGGTCTATTCCCCAAAGGAGAATATAAAATGTATATTGTTATATAGCTGGAGTTTTCTCAATACAAAGCGCCGACATGTAATTGCTTCGAGCTCTGATTGGTTCATTGGATTGTTTACGACCGCTGTGATTGGTCAGAGTAATTACTTTGGCTTTGGTTTTACGACACTCAATTGAAAACTGCTCTATAACAAATCACTTAATAAATGATCCCTCGGGAAACAGTGAATTTCGTTTCCCTCGAATCTCGAGATTCTCGGGAAACAAAATTCACTGTTTCCCTCGGAACCAGTCATTAAGTGTTTAATAATATTCCCTTAAGGGTATATCAGCCCCGATCTCCCCTGGTACAATCAAAACCGCTCCCAACTTTTCAGACAGTTGCTAATTTCTGGGGTTTATTCAATATCATATACCGGGGGGGAGGAGGGTAACCGGGGGCGGAGGTAACCGGGGGCGGGGGGGGGGGGAAGGGGTAACCTTACGACAGACTAGCATCCTATCATCCAAGGGGGAGTAGTAATACTCTCAGTCGCTTCATGCTACAGAAACGTTAACCGGGTTAAGCTCCGGCAGTTGTGAGCCATTAGGCTTTGAAGACTTTACCATTCAATATCATCACCACAGAGAGCAAAACGAGCCATGAAGAAAATAAATTCCGTTAAATGGGAAACAACAAATCTGCAACGGAATTTTTATTTACACAAACGGTGGAGCAACTGGTTTCTCCATCCAAATTAAAAGCCACCATTGCGTCTAAACCTTGTTTTGCATTGTAAATAATAAGCCAATTTTCAGCACTTATTTTTAAAATGTCTCATATGTTATTAGATCTATGACCCGTGTTTGCTAATTGATAATATCTACTGCAGAGGAATTCACAAGCTAGGGAAGGCAAATGACGTTCTGAAAAAGAAAGAAAACAAATTATCAGTTCATTAAAAGAAAAACCTTCACCCAAAATGCTGTGCGCGCCTTGATCACTTTCTGTGCTGAATTTCGTGTAACACGAAATTCACGCTTGAATGCGTGCGCCAATCAGATCACGCGTATGAACAATGAAGCATTTCAAAACAAAAACAAACGACCGCAACGTCTTTTGGATGAAGGTAGGCCTTTAAATCTTGTTTTGTGGCGAGGCCGCCATTTTTAACTCATGAATACGCGAATGCGATCAGACGATGGGCTGTCAAATTTTCTTGTTAATTCCGCTGACCAGTGCATAAGGCTTGCACATATATTTGAAGGCGGCTTTTACTCGTTCCAAGTGCAAAGGAATATACCTGGAGAATACTCGACTGCCGAAAGAGAAAGCGATGTACTGATCTTTCGTGTTTGGAGTCCGTCGATTTTCAAGGCAGAAGCCCTCAAAAATTAAAACCAATCTGACTTCAAATAGTAAACTATCCTCACCGGTCCCACTTGCACTTATATAATGAGAATGGGAGACCTGGCGTCCTTAGCAGTCTTAGCAGCGGGGTACCAAGATCACAGGGACAGAACCGACAGACGCCCCATACTCAACCACAGACTCAACCCAAAATAACATCCAACACCCAAACTGAAACCCGTGAAAGAGGGGAACAAGAACGCTTTACGCCTGAAGGCGTAGAGGGAAAAGCGCAAATAAAGCTCTAAAGGGGGCAAAACTGTCAACGCGCAAATGGTAACACATGTGGGACTAAAGTATTAGTCCACAAACAAGCGGGGGCAAAACTATTAAGCCGCAAATATTAAATGATGTGGGACTAAACTGTTAATCTACAAAAACAAAGTGACCCAAACTCTAACCCGCGAGTATTAACACGTGTGGGACTAAACTGTTAACCCACAGAACAAAGCGGGGGCCAAAACTGTTAACCCGCAAAATTAAAAGATGTGGGACTAAACTGTTAACCCACAGAACAAAGCGGGGCATAACCGTTAACCCGCAAAAAATTAAATCATGTGGGACTTAACTGTTAAATCACAAAACAAAAGCGGGGCCAAAACTGAAACAAAGACAGAAATTACGGGGCGCCATTCCCCGGGTGTGGGGATAAAGGGAAAACGGAGTAAATAATCCCGAGAGGGAAAGGGATCTTAAACTTTAACAAAACCTCTAAAACTAAGAGTAAACCCGGGCAATGGCGGCCCTGGCACCCGGTAATCCGAGAGGGACGTTGTGACCCCTCCAGGCACCGCCATTATAACGAACCTGAGTGATGTGAAAAAAAAAAAACTAAGGAGCCAATCCGCCCCCCCCCCCCCCCCCCCCCATACAAGGGAGTAAAATGCGAGGGCAATATGACAAAGGGAAGACCCCTGGGACAATGCAGAGACTTGTGAAAGAGCAAGGGGCGTGCTAGCAAGGACTTGCGAAATATAAGCGCTGTAAATAGTAGACAAATGACAGCCCGTGAAGCCTACATGTACGAGGACAAAACTTTAAAAGCGGGGTGAACAACAAACAAACACGCAAAAATATGAATTTGATATGCAAATTAAAATATCACAAAATCCAAGAGGACCAAATGTAAAAGCAGAGGTAACACATATAATACAAACAGCGCGTAATAGCAGGACGGAAGGGCAAAAGTTAGCGAATATAAAGCCCAAAGGGCGAAATGTTCAAACCAGGGCGACAAATATCAAATTTATAAAGAGCCCGCAAAAGCCCAAAGGGCAATCGTTCAAAGCAGGGCGAATAAATATCAAATTTATAAACAGCTCGCAAACGCCCAAAAGGATAATCGTTGAAAGCAGGGCGAACAAATACAAGATTTATAAACAGCCCGCAAGACGCCAAAATGGCGAAACGTTTAAAGCAGGGCGAACAAATATCAAATTTATAAAACAGCCCGCAAAACGTCCAATGAAAGGGCGAAGCGTTCAGAGCAGGGCGAACAAATATCAAATTTATAAACATAAGAATAAAAGGCAGCCCGGCTTAACAATGTATTGAATACAAGTAAACGAGGACGAAACAGGAGGGAAGGGAAACAGATATAAATAAACTTGGCAAACCTCAAGAGAGATTTCATAAGCTAGAGCAGCGCCTTGTGCTGCGCCTTGCGCTGTGCCTTGTGCTGCTGGTTTAGGGTGTAAAACAGCGTCGTTTTGAGGTGGAGCTGGTGGTAATACGTTGGGAAGGACAGCTTGGGCTTGAGGGAAGCTGTTGGGGCTGGTAAAGTACAACTTGGGCTGCAACGACGGCTTCTTGTTCTTGCCGAGGTCGTTGAACTTGAACTGCGATTTATGGAACGTGAGCCATATAAACGTACAGGACACGGACGTGCAAGAAAGGAGAGCGAATGTAGAATGGATTCTCCTTATATACGCTTAAGTGAGACCGCTGAACATAGATTTTTTTTTACAATTAGGAGTCTACAGCATGTTTAAACGTGTGAACTTCGTTAAGATTAACCGCCCCCCAAAGCTTGTAACCTCTTTAAAGTGTATATGACAGATTTTCTTCCATTTTCTTGATTAAATCTATATGGTGTTCTGATAAGAAAATCGAAAAAAGTTTTTTGATATCGATTTTTCTTTTATAAAAACGTGAAATTTTACTTTTGGTGGGGTACAATACCGTGCAAAAAGAAAGACTGGGGATAGTTCGCTGTGACGTCAATACCAGAATGCCAGTTTCGCGGTTTCTCGGTTGCTCAGTTTTTTTGGTATGCTCCGGCGAAGAAGAAACATGGTTCTATTAAGGTGTGTTGTTTATGGTTGTAGCAACACGCACCAAAAATGAAGGAATCAAGAAAACGCAAAACTAGCATTCTGGTATTGACGTCACAGCAGGCTATCCCCAGTCTTTCTTCCTGCGCGGTACTGTATCCCACCGGACGTGAAATTTCACGTTTTTAGATGGCTAAAACACGGAGAAGAAAAATCGATATTGAAAAACGTTTTTCGACTTTCTTATCAGAATACCATGTAGATTCGATCAAACAAATAAAAAAAAGTTTGTCATATGTCATATACACTTTAAGTTTTTTCACAGTGTGATGTACTTGGTTGTCCATAGTTTTGGGCCAATTTTCTCACTATATACAGCTATTTCAATTAACGTTGTCGGTTGAAAAAGGCGAAAAGCCAAGACCGTAAGGTAGTATGGGATTTTTATTCAATGGCTTTTAACCCTAACCCATACTACCTTGCGGTCTTGGCTTTAAGCTTTCATCCGACAACGTTTATTGAAATAGCTGTACTTGGCTACTTTACCTGACTGATGGTGTCCTTGAACTCGCTGTAAGCTTTTTCAAAATCATCATTTATAATTACTTTATGGAAATTATCAGGTTCATCAGCTGAAAAAAGCAAGATATATTTGATGAGTTTGATGCATATTGTACGTTAAATTTTCTCTCTCTCTCTCTCTCTCTCTCTCTCTCTCTCTCTCTCTCTCTCTTCGAGAGAAAATAAGATTCTTTTTAGTCTACAAAGACGGAAGATGGATGTGTCTTCACCTCTCTTAGTTTAATACCAGTTTTTATGCATAACGAGGAGCTTAAAGGGATAGTATCACGAGGTTCCACGCGCGGCACTGTTCACTATTCTTGCACCGGAATTTTGGACATATCACTGTTAAAAGTGATTTTTTCTTTCTTTTGGCTATCAAAACGGATTTTTTGATTCAACAAATACCTCCACTTCTCGACGGCTTTTTTGAATTTGCGGAATCAAACTTGAAAAGTGGGCCGACGTTTTCAAGTTTCGACCTCGTGATACTATCCCTTTAAGCAAAGACAGTTCCAATTTGTTTAGTTTGTCTAACGTGACTGGATTTTCCAGAAGCTTAATTTGTTCGGACGGCTTTCAAGTTCAAATAGAGAAAGGAAAATTTGCCGTCGTGTGTTCATATTCTCCACAAAACCTATAATTAGATCTTTTGCAGGGAACGGCAAAGAAATGTACTAAAATGTAAAACGCACGTGCAGAGGCATGTTATTACCCATTAAAGCTGCTGTTACACGTAACAATTTTTCGTGCAACTTGTCTCGCTAAAAAAAATTGTTGCAAGTTGCACGCACGATTTTTACGTGTAACACGCCCTCGTGCAACTGAATTTTTGTTTTTTTAAGTTGCATGAAGAGTTGAATCGTTTTCTACTTCTGCAACAAATTTCTTCAAGTTGCACAACAAAAATACGTATAACATAGCTCTTGCAACTTGTTTCGCCACACTCTTTAGTCAACAGATGCGTCATTTTTTAACTAACGCAATTTTTTTCGCGAGACATGCATGACAATTGTAACGTGTAACATTCTACGTGTAAATTACAACAAATGTTTTTGCGAGACAAGTTGCAAGAAAAATTGTTCCGTGTAACAGCAGCTTAAAGCTGTTGTTTTGTGCCGTTCTCACTGCCATCGCCGTCATGGCTGCTTAAACTCTCTGATGCTTTAAAGTGCACCTAAACCCCCAATTTTTTTTGCTTAATCAACTCTATGTACGTTGAAAAGTTGAATAGTTAAATATTTCTTGTTTTTAACGTCGCGTTAGTGAATTAGGGCCTGGTCGCACTACAGTCAAAAACAAAAATTAGCCCGTGCAAAATGACATATATTCAAAAACATTCCACAAAAAGCGTGTCCCACCAGAGCGGTTTCTTTTGTTTTCCTCGATTTTTGCACGAGCTAATTTTTGTTTTTGACTGTAGTGCGACCAGGCCCTTATAGAGATTTGAATTTACAAAATGCTAATTAGATGACGTAAATTCGGAATTTTGCCATTATTTCTACGTCAATTAACAATACGCAGTATACAACTTAAGGAAAATCAATTTGAGAAATACTAAATATAAACTGTGGATACTCAATTGATTCTTAAAAAATATTACTTGGAGGTAAAAACAAGTAGTTGTATAATAAATGATTCCAACGCGACGTTAAAAACAAGAAATATTTAACTATTCAACTTTTCAACGTACATAGAGTTGATTACGCATAAAACAAATTTGGGGTTAGGTGCACTTTAATCTCCCCACACTGTGCATACATGTGTCTATTGGAGCAATCAGGCTGTTTATAAAGTTTTTAAATAAAAACATTTTTTAGATTAAAATGTCTTGTTCCTGATCAGAAAAACGAATATAATATGGGTGTGTCCATTTGCTTTTCTTTCATTAAATGACTTTACATTTTCACAACAACAACTTATACGGCGGCCAATATATACTTGTTCATTGATTAGCCCTTCTGACCTCATTTTAGAGTATTTTTGAATTTTGCACATGCTAACGAGGCCAATAGGGCGGACTGGCATTGGAGGTGGGTAGTGGTGGATATTTACCTCGCCGCGAAGTATATACTGAAACAGTGAGATAATATAACGAAAATGATGCTTTTTAACTCATTTATTCTTGTCAACGATTACAATTTTCGCGAGTTGCTGGGAGGTGAATAGCACTTGATATTCCGAGTTTCAATGGCCAATCAGAGCGCGCCAACAATGCTATCCACTGTTTCAGTATATACTAAAAAAGAATAGTTAATTGGTCGCTATTTATAAAAAGGGTATATTAGTGAAAACATTTTTGCATAAGATGAAGAGTGTGCTGAAGAACGCAGATTTGGCAGTGACGCTGAAAGGCAAGGTGGGTGAAGAAACTTGTTGAAACCATTTAGTTAAGAAGACTTTTGAGAAATGGTGCTTTGTCTGCTGGAGGCACATGAAATGTCCTTTGAATCTCCCTGCGGGCCTCTATAATTTATAACAATAATTTATAATAGAGCAGTTTCCAATTGAGTGTCGTAAAACCAAAACCAAAGTAATTACTCTGACCAATCACAGCAGTCGTAAACAATCCAATGAACCTCGAAGCAATTACATGTCGGCGGCGCCAAGCGCGGGAAAACGTGTGCGAGCAAGTCACGATTGGTTTTGGTTTTACTTCTGATTGGTCGAGAAAGTGGCACGAGATTTTTTAGCCAATCACAAAGCATAGCAATGCAAAACCAAAGCAATTGTGTAATTACTTTCGACACTCAATCGAAAACTGCTCAACTTTAGACCTATAGAGCAGTTTTCAATTGAGTATCGAAAGTAATTACACAATTGCTTTGGTTTTGCATTGCTACGCTTTGTGATTGGCTAAAAAATCTCGCGCCACTTTCTCGACCAATTAGAAGTAAAACCAAAACCAATCGTGATTTGCTCGCACGCGTTTTCCCGCGCTTGGCGCCGCCGACATGTAATTGCTTCGAGCTCTGATTGGTTCATTGGATTGTTTACGACTGCTGTGATTGGTCAGAGTACTTACTTTGGTTTTGGTTTTACCACACTCAATTGAAAACTGCTCTAATAATTTGTTTAATTTGCTTAATTGACATTATTTTTCCTTCTCATCAAGTGCATGGCTTCCTTGATTTTAATGGACCCCTGGAGATTTGAAGGAAGGTATGTAGTGCAATTTTTAAAAGGGAAGGCTTGGATGGACAGTGAAAATGCCACTGCTTTGTATGAAAAAGTTGTAAATTAACTATTTGATTCACTTGTTTCCACTAACTTAAAGTTAACTGTAAACTACCTGACTCATTTGTCACGTCTGCTAAGTTATTATAATGTAGCATGCTATGTATGAAAAATTAATTTGTTATTGCTAAGTAACATGTATTATAGCAGCATCTGACCGTATGCAAGTTCGATCTTTGCTATGTCCAATCTCCTTGATAACGACTCCTCTGTTTCACTTCCACGAGCGCGGAGGCGTCTTTCCTAAAGAAAAAACACATCATGACAAACATGTAATGTTATAATGGTGATGCATTTATATACATGTAGTGTAGTGTCTGTGCATAGATGTTCAACTGCACTTCACAAATCAGAAGTCAGCATATAAAGGCACCAATGACATATTAAATACTATTGGTCCATTAATGATTACACCCCACCCACCTGCTCAATTACCTAAGGACAGCTGACCCCAACACTGGGGACTACATCACCTTCTCCTTTTAAATGTGAGATCATTCTTTAAAGGGATACTTTCGCAGTGATTTTTAACCATTAAATATTTGTCTGAGTAATTATATATTGGCCCATGCATGAAATGCTCCAAGAACACCAAGAGGAAACATAGTCAGGCGAGAGTGGTTCATCAAATGGAGAACATGCAAAACCATAATCAGTTTTTAAACTATTTTACCAACACACAAGAGAAGAAATTGAAAACATGGGTTTAGTTCTTCAAGTTGCAATCTATTAATCCGTCCTGCTGGCCATTTGCAATCAATATACACACTTTTTTATAGTTTCAGCGCAGTGTGTATAATAAGTGAATAATTGTTAACAAAACTGATCTATTATCTTTAGATTTGTTTTGATACAAAATATGTTTTTTGGCTTGTCAAACTGGCACCCCATTTGCATGACCCATTTTACATCACAAAGTATAGGGACAAGGCCAGTGACTTCAGACACTTCTCCTTACAGACAATCTATAAATACGGACACCGCTCCTTACAGACAATTTAATAATATTGACACCTCCCCTTACAAACAATCTATAAATAAATAAAGGAAGGAAAATTTAAAGCTTGGAAATGAAAATGAGTCCCCGACAGGAATTGAACCTATCACCTCCCGCACACCGGTCGGATGCTCTAACCACTGAGCTACGAGAGACTCGCGAACTAGGCCATATACTAGGTTCACACGCCATTCAGATGCTCCAACCACTGAGCTACGAGAGACTAGTGGCGAGCTAGGCCATATACTAGGTTCATGTATGACATGCATCCTGCATACTGCTAGGATCGACCTCTTATAAAGAAACCTCCATAATACAGACAGACTTGGGCTTTTCCCTTTTCTGTAAGGTTTAAATGTGTCGATACAACAGAAAAATAACAAACCAATCCTTCTAACGATGGCGTCTTCACAAAAATATAATAACAGTCCATGTCTGTTTTCTTTAAACTGAGAACTCCCTATGGAAGAAACAAAGGCATATTTCTATTACTTTCTTATCTTAACTAACTACAAAGGTTCAGGGACATAAAGGAGACATCTATAGCAATTGAACTTCAGGTTATGGCAGATGTCCCAAACACAATGAGGTTTGTGCGCCATGAACAAGTACGCTGACTTTCAGAGCCAATGGCATGGAGTTCAAACCCAGGCGAGGAAGGTCTGGTCGTTTTATTGTTTGCGACAACCAACATGGCCGCTCACTACGATCATGAGACGATTTTAGGATCGCAGCACGATGTCACGGCAATTGTGCCGCGATATTCTCCCCAATCACGGCACATTTTTGGCCACCGCGATTTTAATACTGTGGTGCGATGTTGCCGTGATTTGCCCGCTGCAATTTCAAGATCTAGCACAATGTTTACTACAATCACACCATGAATGACCAAAAGCTTTATTTCAATCTATTTAAATGTAGTTATTTTATTATTATTATTATTATTATTATTATTATTATTATTATTATTATTAGATCACGGAGGGTCGTGGGTTCGAATCCCATCTGGAACTCGGAATTTTTTTCTGAGTTAAGATGCTATTTCGTTTATGTTGAATTATTTTATTACAATACTTATTATTATAATCATATCAATAACAAAATTCTCGATTGTGATTGGTCATTCACGCGCCTATTTCTTACGTAATTGGCGCGCGTTCACGTGGGTGTCCAATTACAGCTATCCAATTACAACTTTTTGTAATTGGACACCTACGTTGTGCGCGCGTCAATCAGGTGCACTTAAATGGGTTCTTTTTTTCGCGGCTGTTTCCTCCTGCTTTCAAACCGATAAAAAATATCCTTGACGTTTTGAGTGAAAAAAACTCCACATACTGGATAGATTTTTTAATCTTGAATTTTGTTATTGATTCGACTAATTAGTAATTGAACTTCGTGTCGTACAATTCAGGGGTAATCATGCTCGTAATTTCAAATCATCCTTGCGCTACGGGCTCTGCCGATTTGAGATTACTGGCACGATTACTCCCTGAATTGTACTCCACTCAGTCCAATTGCTATAGGTGGTTTGCAACCAATCTCTAGAGACATAGATAACAATAGTGAAACGAACAAATGCTGGTGGACGAACAAAAGGAGCTAATGAGAGAACTATTGTTTATGTCCACCAACATGGCGGCGATGACGTAACATGAAAACCACCTATTACTAATAATAAAGTATGGTATATTATCATAAATCATTTAATCAATAACTCCAACACAATGCAATACTGTAAAAACTGATTACTTTGATTCATACCTGCATATCAATGTCCAGTAAACAAACTTTGCCTGCATCCAGGACATCTTGTACTGCCTTTTTACTATAAAACACGGAATTATATAAATATGTTATGTTCATTGCATGACAGGAATCAAACCTATAACCTGCTGTACACGGATCAAATGATCTAACCGCTGAGCTACAAGAGACTTGTGGAGAGCTAGGCCATTAAATGCATGGGGGTTCATAATTATATGACCTATAGGCAAAATAGTTGAACAAAAATGTTCAAAAAACTGCATGGCACTTGTGACACAATAAATAATGGAAAATGTTGAAAATGTTGAAAAGTGCCAAAAATTAGAAATGTTTCAGACGTTTCGGGCTAAGCCCTTCTTCAGTGAAATGTCGATTTTAAACGGTTAATGACGGTTCTGTTCTTGTGTAACACGCCAAAATCAGAATAAATAAATCGGAAGTCAGAATTAAGGCCGTGCGGCTGACTCATACCAAGCTTGAAAATTAGCCACATCTCATGTCTCTTTCTTTGCTTGCTTGCGCCGCAGAGCTTCACGCCACACATTTCTGCATCATGCAGAGAGTGGCCGTTTAAAATTGACATTGCACTGAAGAAGGCTAAGCCTGAAATGTCTAAAACATTTCTAATTTTTGGCACTTTTCAACATAAACATTTTCCATTATTTATTGTGTCACAAGTGTTTACAGTTTCCCCAGACTGAATACCAAAATAGATGGTAAATCTGACCATTTAGCATACTACAGTGTAGTTCAACCAGACAAGCCCTTCAATCAATATTAATACATGTAAGTGCTCCATTTTTACATATGGCTCCAGCGGGTGGGGGGGGACTACTGTTATAATTATGTAAGCTATATGGGTATGTGCCACTGTTAAGGTATGATTTTCAAGCAGTTCAGTCTGAGATAGGATATAGAAATCAGAGAGAATAGAATATCATTTGCTGAGAAACTGATCAGTGGTATGAAGAATTAAGTTTAGAATAGGAATTGAAACTCGGAAGAGAAAGGGCCTTCCCTTAACAGAAATAAAATCATCGCGGCAACATTGTTGACAGATGGTTTTCCATTAAAAACACTAATAGCGATACAATTCTAAAAGTAGGGATTCTTGGTGTCTAGTCTAGTATAGTCTAGTATAGGGTTACAAAGTCAGCCGAACATGGTCTGGTATACATGTATATAGGGTAAGGGTTTCAGAGTCCCAGCGGCACAACCATACCCAAAAATATACAGAGTACCCCCCCCCCCCCGATATGGCTATACTTACCTAGTCCCATAAAGGTTCTCATTATAAACTGCTGATTCAATAAAGTTACCAGCGTCAATACTTTGTTGCATTGCTTCACGGTTGGTAAAGTGATACTCTGAAAAACAGATATTGAACTATGAATTGCAATGAAGGGTTCCCTTCAAAGGAACAAGGATGCACATGAGTGCACAATATTGTATCATATTGATGTTTTAATGCAAAAGACAAAATTTACCTTGATACACACGACATAAGCATGAAAGCCAGGCCTATATAAGAGTCACATTGCAGTTAAAATGGCAGAAGTGCAGCCTATAACTACAACAAAAAATAGCTCTCACAAAAAAATTAATGCTGCGCTGCTGCGCTTCGTAATAATCGTTCCCATAACAGGAAAGACTTGACACTTCATGCATTCTGAAGGATCCTTGCCGAAGATTGGTTTCTATAATTGCTCCAGGATTAACTTATGCAGTTAATTTTTAATCTCTAAATAACTAATCGCTCTTGTTTCTGCCGCCATATTTTCTCTTTTGAAGTTTGCGGGAAAATGTGGTGGCCTTTGGGCCTTGCTTTCATGCTTACAGTGTATGTTGCAAGTGTGTAGTGGACTTGTGTTTAACACAGTCATAATTAGATTTGTGTCTTTATTATATCCATTTTGAAATCACTGATGATCCCTGCAATCTGATTGGCTCTCAGCATTGCGATTTATTCCTAAATCGCACTATTTTTTGCTCTAAATCGCATCTTTGCTCTAAATCGCACCATTTTTTGCCCTAAATCGCATCTTTGCTCTAGATCACATCTTGACACATGACGTCTAAAGTCTTTCTGTTTCGCATACAAAATGAGATGTAAAAGCATTTCCGGTTCCTCTTTTTTACAAACCGGCTACTGGATCAATAAAATATTGGTACTGATAAAATCTTGTATTTGGGCAATTAAATTGTGCGATTTCAAAATGGATGTACATGTAATAAAGTAGTAATTGAACTTTGTGTCGTGCAATTTTGGTCTGAAATCATACGCGTGATTTTGATTTTGAAATCACGCATATGATTTCAGACCAAATTGCACTCCACTCAGTTCAATTACCATTATAAAGTGACATTGGATTTGAAATAATTATGGGCGAGTGGTTACTTACCAGAGGTTTATAAAAACAATACAAAAATTCAAATCACCGGCATTGAAAGTGGTTGCGGTCGCTTATGAGAGGTGGCTGCATACAACAGGTTTTAGCTATTAACTCTTAAAGCCCTAACATCAAAATTTAAATTCTCTTTTCTAGACCTATAAATTTCCTATAGAAGTAGTGGAGAGAAATTGTTTGGATATCAAGAACTCATCTTGTGTGATCGTGTCCTTTATTCTCATGACCTTTTTGATTGATAAGGCATTAATATTATCACTCTTAGAACTTAAAGGGTTAACCCATCGACACCTCAAACTAACATCCGAAAACGCCCGTGACAGTACCACGGTCTATTTGCATTGGTGACGTCATCTCTCTTTACACAAAAGATGCCTTTTATAACTTATCCAAGCTTTTTACCAGAAGGAAGACACAAAAAGTGCCCAAATGAGAAGGATCGTGTGAATTGGGCTAAATTTACACGTGGAAAACCCGTCTGATTTGACTGGAAAAATCGAAGTAAAATCTGGTCTTCCTACCACTTGCCACTTCTTGTTAAAAAAAAAAAACTCATCTTCTTCAGCATTTTCCGGGAATCTTTTACTACATAAATAAAGTCTAGTGAAAGGCCAACAACAAGGGAAAAAAATCAAATTAAGGCTCCTATGAGCCAACTTGTGAATATGGCACTTCTTGTTATACTTAGTACATGTAGATGTTGAAAAGGGAGTCACAAAGCGTGACCAAGAAACTTCAAATCGTTAAAATTCATGGCTTTTAGTTACAAGGATAACAATACACAACATTTAAGGTAAGATTAATATATTCATTCTGTATGGTAAGCTTTGGTACAAGTTCTCTCAGGTACAGTTGTAAGCTGTACCCCCAATTTTGAGCAAACATTTTACATTGTAGGTAATAAACTGTGGCTAGTGGTTTTCACAGTACTATATAATCAACCCACTGGAAGTGTTTGTTATGTACATGTACAACTGCGAAGGATCGACAAGTCATGCTTGTATCATTACCTTTTCCATTTGTTTCACCTGGACGAGGACTTCTTGTAGTATCTGAAAGAATAACAAAATTTATTGAAATCACCTGTGAATAAAGCATTAATACATGTAGGCCATTCCATTTAATATCCAATAAAAATAAAAAAAAATACATTTGTAAACACATATTTTTTTTTCTAAAACACTCCCGTCCACACAAAGCAAGCCATCATTTACAATTTATTTTCACCCGTCCACACGTAAACGCTAAAACAATACATGAACGTTAAAAATCTGCATTGAGCATGTATAGATAAAGACTGGGTCGGAATCTGTGATGTCAGCGTTTACGAAAATATCCATTTACGCTGTCCACATGTAAAAGGTAAACAGCATTTTTGAAAATATCTACTTTGAAGAGCATTATTTTTCAAAAATATCCATTTGGGGTGACCATTTTCATCGTTTATGTGTGGATGTAAGGCCTAAACGCATAAACGCATAGACATGGACATAAAACCCAATGTTGAGGTAAGTGGTTTATTTCTACATAATTAATAGCTTTATTTTAGCATATATAAGACTAAAATGAATTTCCCATACAAAGCCTATAAATCGTTCATTGCGTAACATCGAAGAACCGTCACATACTGAGCTTGGACTGCCTTTTATAATTAGTAGTGCCAAAAATCTTATGA
Source organism: Dendrophyllia cribrosa (assembly GCA_024195265.1). NCBI lineage: Eukaryota > Metazoa > Cnidaria > Anthozoa > Scleractinia > Dendrophylliidae > Dendrophyllia > Dendrophyllia cribrosa. The sequence continues at coordinate 6,843,570 of JAJLRJ010000014.1, read as the reverse complement.
TTTTAGAATTTTCATATTTAGCCTTAAAACAACAATAAAAGTAATCAAAGGTTTTGATGATATGTCACCTAGTCTTATGACATAATTGATTTCAAAACGATTTGTACATATATGTATGCAGGGGTTGGTGCAACTGATTCAATGCTTACTGGTCAAGTTTGGTGAAGAAGTGCTCAAAACAATCAAAATTATTGTAAATTATACTACATTAAATATCGCATTTAGATGACACAATGATTTGAGGGGTGGTCTGACCCAACCATGAATTTCTAAGGTGTGATGACTCGGACCACGTACAAGGTCGACAAAAAGATCTATGGCTCTGCTATTTTTGGTCTAATTAAAACAGTGGAGCTTTAATTTCATAAAATTATACATGTAAGGCCTTCTATTTAGAGACACTTCACAACTAGCAAACATGTAGTGGGCTACAGTATGTTATTTATAAATTGCTTGAAATGTGGCCTGGCATTTGACATGTTTCACGGATATCATCAATACATCAAATCAGTCATTATTTTTCCATGCTTTTGTATTGCAAAAGAAAGTTTGCAGTGGTTCATAAATAATTCTTAAAAATTTTGGCTGTTGTATTCAGCAGTTCATTTTCCATATATTAGTTAATAATGATCAGTTTGAGAAGCTACATGTACATGTATCAATAAAACACTTGAATTTCCAACACCTTGAATTAATTACATCTAAGAAAACTATTCTTTGAGTCATTTTCTCAACTCTCTTCTCTATGTTGGAAATGCTAATAAAAAAACTGTTGATATTATTACTTATTTGTATAAAACCTTTCTTTTTTGGAGCCATCATTTCTGTGGCACATACAGGACGCAGTCACTCTGGATAAGCGTGTGTGGCCTTTACTCTGCATGGAGTTCCTTCCAATGCATCAAAGTTTTTACTGATTTTAATTAATAATAAAAATTAAGAAAATCATATTTACGTGACACAGAGAAGCCAAACTTGTCAGGATAATCCTTCAAGAGACGATTTTTCAGTGTACTCTTACCACAACCGCTTGGACCAAACAGAACTACTGGTTTAACTTTTGTGCCTAGCAACAACAAAAAGCAGAAAATTATTACTTTCAGTAACACTGAACTTAACTCCTTTGCTCCAAAGATTAAAACAACAAATAAATTATTAAATTTGATTTTGTAAACTGATAATTAATCAACAACAAACGGCACCAAATAAAAGTTATCTGTACTGCTCAGTACATGTATGTAGCTTAGTACTTTGGAGTTTTTTCCTCCAGACTACCCACCATTCACCACCTCCACTTTGGTGAAAAGTTGTTAAAATATATAATACTAGAAATACGTGTCTCACAGAACGTCGCGAAGCTCGGGGAAGGGTGCACCGCGAGTCAAAACTCTTGATTTGCGTATGAGGCTTTTTGCCATTCCACTTCCTCTTCTTTGCAACCAAAAACGTTGGTAAAAGGTCCTTTTGATGGTTCGCGTACCATTTACTGTCCGCCATCTTTGTTTACCATGCTCCTATATAAGCTTACATGAAGTTGTACCACATTGTTGCCAGGCAACTGCAGGACACCATCAAGTATATACATATATAAAATTAATATATTTTTCGCTTGAATTTGCGCGGCTTAGCTCCCGAGGCACGACAAATTTATTAAGGTGATGGCTTTAATAACAGGAGTTGGTCGCTAATGAGAGGTCAGACAACAAGGGGCCTTAACTTTGAATGATATGAACCTGTAGTAATTTCAATATACAAAGCACATACTTGCAAAAACTATTGTATCGTAGAAGTGTTGATGCAAGGGACAAACTTTTTTGTTTTATTGGAGTTGTACTTAGACTGTTCACAGTCCCCTATTTTCCCATAGTTTCTTCAATTTTGATCCTTCATTTACCCACCATCTTGAATGTCATGGAGCGATAAAAACTAGGGAGAGTACAAAAACTGCTCAGGGTGCGGGGAAGGGAGGAAGCTCCCCACCCTGCAGGCTTTAACCCTCAATGCCCGTCCCTGCAGGATTTTTGCACTCTCCCCAGCTTTCACGCACCATGAAAAACAAAAATGGCAGCTGACTCAAACTTGCGATCAATCTCGACTGGTCACACAAAAAAGTAGGGGACTGCGAACAGTCTAAGTTGTACTATAACACATTATTCAATTTGCATCTGTATTGGCGTCAAAATATGGGTGAGTGGTAGCTTACCAGAGGTTAAAAACATTAGAAAAATCAGTGATTGAATGAGGTCGACACTTACGAGAGGTGGTCATTTACAAGAGGTTTCAAATCTAGATAGAGATTTGACTGGAATAAAATTAGTATTTTGCAAAAGTGGTTGCCTAGGAGAGGTGTTTGCTTATGAGAGGTGGTCGCTCATAGAGGTTCAACTATACCTTGTAAACTTAAAAGTAAAAAGACAACTTCCTTAAAAAATATCAATAAACTCAAAAGGTCCTGAAAACTAAGATCTAGTTTCCACTGATCCTTTCAGAATTTGGTTGGAGTTTTCATGCATTTTTTCCAGGGCCCAGTTGTTTAAAACTCTATTCTGATTAAATATCCTAATCGATAATTAAATTCAAACCTTTGATTAGTTACTGTAATTTGGTTGCTCAAGCCTGACTACATGTACATGTAGCTCAAACCAATGATAAAGAGTGGACAAACTCACAACAGATCAGTTAAGAAAAATGAGCTTTATACACATACAGGGCACTGATTTCATCACTGACCTACATGACTTAGACTATTATGTTAATTTGTATTTAACAAATTCACTGACGTGTATTTATCCTTTTGTGCGTAGATAAAATCTTTTACAATATAAATAGTTCTTTTACAATATGGATATCTTTTTTAAGATCTGGTCATTCTAGTATATATATATATACTTTTTACTTTAATTGTCATATTTAATTTTACCTCCTAGTAGAGTGAATTCTGTCTTAGGAGAATCTATATTAAAGCATTAAACTCACAAACCTGATATTGTCAAACTGCTCTGCAATATTTGCATGTTTCCTGCTTTTGAAACATGAAGTCACGACAGCTTTAATGCTTTAATTGCCATTCTAATGACAATATAAACTTTATCATTTTGCCACAAAAAAAATCGATAACGCGAACTACCTTTAGCTCGAACTTCTCGCTATAAACTCGATGTAACCTTTAGTAGTCTTCCCTTCCTGCACTTAGCAACACTTTCGTTACAACTACAACTAGATACACGTTCTAGCTACTGCTACGTACATGTACAGTTTCCATAACAGAAACAGTTCGAGTCACCAATATTATACTTTCACAAAATTACCTGACATGACAAGTATTCTGAAGAGCGAAAAACTGCAGAAATCTGCCAGCCGACTTGCCAAAATCGCCACTTTTTTCACCGTTTATCACTGTCGGGTCAAATCGGGTCAAGGGGAAATCGACACGAAGTTCGGTAAAGTCAGAGATGATGTTCAGCGGTACTCTTCAATAAACCACCGCTTACTTCATGTAAATCCTCTCTTTCTCGCTTCATGGCGACTTCCTATGCTTGCTGGATAAATCACGTTCATATTTCGCGTTTTTCCGCGACTGTTATGCGAAATATTCCTAAGAAAATTTTTTACAGAAATTTCTCCCGGAAAGTGAAAGGAAAAAGGCCAAAAGTCATCAAGCAAAAGGACAATGTTGACATCGAAGGGATTTTGAAAAGTTCTAGTGCAGCTTCTCTGAGCATAAAACCAGTTGTTGAAAGTGCAGCTTCTGCAAAGGATGTAGAAATCAAAACGTGGCAAGCCTCGGAACAGAGAACCACTTTACTGAAGCAAGGAGAACGAAGGTATTCCAACCCTATCGTTACTAAGTTATAATCTCATTGTTATACCTCCCAACTCCAACGCCTTTTTTGATTGGACAAGAACGTGTCACGTGCCATGAGTCAAAACAGTCTAAGGCCCTGGGGCTAACAAACTAACTCCCTACCAGGGATGTGATCAGGTCATGTGCCTCTAAATCATGGCAAATTTGTGTTCCAGCCATGTCAAGCACACATTTGTTCTCATCTCATCCATAGCTGCACATTATAATTTTTTCTATTTTTGAGTTTGAAGGTGTAACAAAACACTAAATGACTGGCCCCCGGGAAACAGTAAGTTTTGTTTCCCCTCAACCCTCCACCATCTTGAAGAAACAAAACTCACTGTTTCCCTTGGAGCCAGTCATTAAGTGCTTATTAATATGCTGCCCAAATATGGTCATAGTGCTCTCAGTATGAATTTTTATAACCGACCATGATGGTAAATTTCATATTTTAAACCATGCATAACTTGTCAATGAGTAATCGATGGGCAATCAATGAGTTAACAACTGATTAGTCATTGATTATTGCCGATAATCAATGAGTAATTGATAACTATAAATAATGTTCTTGTACCGATAAATCCTTGTTGTACATTTGATTACTGGATTTAGGCTTGTGATGAAATTATAAGCAAAGGTGAATTGTGAAGCAAAAGTACAGTGTTGTAATAGCAGACGAGACTGAACTTTCAAACTGAACAACCCAGACACAACAGTCAAGGCTTGGTTCAATAGCAAATTACAACAAGAATGACCAGTGACTTTGGCAACAGTTTTAGATAATGTTAATGCCAATTATATTGTTGTTGTCTTGAACCATGAAGTTAAAATAATTCATGTCACATTCAGTTTGTTTTTCGCTTTTCTTCATATTTCACTCAAAATACTAGGTAAAATAAATGTCATTTGCAGCCACGCAATGATATGTTGAGTAATCAATACAAACCATGACTAATTAATGACATCAAGGATTAGTTGATAACTTAAAATTTTGATTAGGTTTCGATTAGTCATTGATTATCAGCAATAATCAATGACTAATCAACTTATTAGCCATCAATTACCAGGGTTCAAAATAGCAGCCGGCTGCCGGCAGTAGCCGGCACTTTGATCACACCTGCTGGCGACTTTTCACCAAAGAAAGAGAAAATTTATGTCATGCTTGGATCGGCCAACTGAAATCAAAGTCGCTGCAATGGTATCCTGTAATGATAATTCAGGGTTCTCATAACACCCGGGGTGGCGCTACTAAAAAAAGCTTTGAACAGATTATAAGAAGTGGCCTACACACAAATCGCAAAAAGTGAAAAAAAATCATGTTGTTGACGGCTGAGGGTATGTGCTCATTCATTATTGACAGCCGGGGAAAAAATGAGCCTCTGACAAAAAAGCCTACAAATTCAAGCTTAAAGCTGTGATTTTATTTTGAACCCTGATTACTCATTGATTACTCATCAGGACTCGAAATTAAAAAAAATTCTCAATCGCAATTTGCGAGTAATTCCTAAAATTTAGTGGCAAGTTAGAATATTTTATTCGCTAAAAAAAAACTCCTACTATCGGAACTAGAAATGATACGAGAAACGAGAAATTTCTGAGAAAGTCTAAAAAGGTGTGCCTGTGATACACTTCTTGGAAACCATGTTAAAGGGGCTATGTCACAAGGTGAGTCTGCACAATGAGTTCCTGTCATGTGACGTAACCTGACGTCACACATGTCAAATTCCTATTGTTCCCTCCCGGATCGCGGCAAGTTTTATCGCGCTTGCACTCGTGTCGAACCATGCGAGGTTAACAACCACACAATCGATTTTGCTTTCAAATTCCTCCCCAACTTCCACCACTACTGGAAGACATCGAATTTTTCAAAGGTATGACTAACAAATCGCAGAAATAATTTAACAAAAATTTAGCCAAGTAAATACTCTAACTAATCTGTAAACTTGAGATCTATCCTTCCATCAAAACGACGGGATGGAACGGATTGCAGCGAATTCGACAGTAATGGCCGCCAACTTGAAAAAAAGCCACCGGACGTTTTTCAAGTTGTTAGTACCCAGTACTCACCCGCCATCCTCGCGACATAGCCCCTTTAATGGAGCATGAAATCAACAATTAAGTCACACAACATTCAATGTGAATTTTGCAGGATTTTTTGGATAAAATAACCACTACCAGTTAAAAGATACAAGACTGTTGAATATAATTCCTTTATTAGCTAAGCCGTATTTTAACAGTCACAAAATCGCAACTAATAGACAAATTTTAGTTGCAAAAGTGAAATCTTCAGTCGCAAATGCGCCCGATACAGGTGCAATTTTGAGCCCTGCTCATTGATGTCATTGATTAGTTATGCCAGCCTGGTTTAAAAAAAAGTGAATGACCACTGCCTTTAATTTTGTATCTTTGGGAAGAAAAATGTGTGAGCTATTAGATAAAAACTAAAAGGAAAAGAAACTTTAATTTTACGCATTGCTGATAAACTTAAACATTTTAAATAAATATATTATTAACATACATATGTAACCTAAAAAAATCTAAAATGGGGGTTGGGAATGCTCGTCTGAAATAGACCAGGGGCCAATTTAATAAAACTTTTACACTTGTAGTTTACATTGTGTACAAGTGTAGCTATTGTTTTCAACCTCTGAAACAATGGCTACACTTGTAAGTTACACTTGTAAAAGTTTTATTGAATTGACCCCAGTTCGATTATTTGTTTTAAATTTCATTTTTGTGCATTTTTCGGAAGGATATAATGTATTTAGTAATCGTCCAAACCATTTTTCAATCTGATCAAGGAAAAATCCTTTTTTTTTTGGCCATACTTCTTGCATTTGCACAGCGCCGTTAAATTTGCATGTTTCTGAAATTCCAAAAAATGGCCGGCGACAATTCCTCTCTCATAATCGCAATTCAATCACTTACAACGACAACGGCAGCAATAGCAGCACAAAACAATAGGTTCAATGAACAAAAAACAATGTCTCTGCACGCGCATTTTACATTTTGATACATTTTTTTGCCATTCCCTGCAAAACAACAACTCCAAATAGAGGAAATTTTGAGTCTCTGACATCACTTTCGCTGGCTATCTTTTAAAAATTCAGGAACATCCAATTTATGGCGGCCATGCAAATGCGAAAAGTATGGCAAAAAAAAAATGTTTTTCCTTGATCGGATTGCACAATGGTTTGGACAGCTTATTAATAATAAATAATAATGAAATCAATTTAATATATTGTGCATGTTACATTTGAATATGTCACAAAATAAAAATTAACAAGATAAAAATATAAAAACAGTAACAAGATACTATCAAATAAACTAAAATCTAAAACATACTTTATATATTATAATATTAATATAGTACAGTAAATACATTATTTCCTTTTGAAAAGTGCAAAAAAAAAAAACTTTAAAAATTTGTTCAAACTTGTACTTATAGAGAATAATAAGTTCATAATAACAAAAACAATTGAATTGATTTATTTACAGGGTGGCAATAATTGCAGTTGTAACAATGTTAATTGCATTTGGAGCAATTAAACTAATGTTCTATGGTAGGTTACACCCACTTTCAGCTAGGGAGCTTAAACAACTATGACACTGAGCAACGCCAAGGAAAATGTCAATTTAAAAACAGAATTATCGCTCTTTTGAACTACTTTGCAGTTGTTCCAATTTGTTTCCTTTTTTGTAACGTGATTGAACTGTCAAAGAGTTGAATTCTCAGGGACAGCTTTCAAGTTCAAATATAGAAAGGAAAATCAGTTAACCGTCGTGTTTTCATGCTTTCCACAAAACTTACAATTTGATCATTTCACATTGTTGTTTTGCAGAGAACAGCAAAGAAATGTAGAAAATGTGAAAAGCATGTGGAGAGGCATTATTTTTGCTCATTAAGGTGGCTCGACTGGATTTCTTTTGGGCGATACCCCCAAGTTTGAGCATCAACTACTATACCATTAACAATGCTATGGAAAAATGATCACCACAGCTGTATTAGATAAAGATGAAAATTTGTTAAGATCAGTGTTATATTAATATCAGAGTTGCCATAGCAACGTAATGATGCCATGACGTTTTTTACTTGCCGTCCTATTTCTTGGCACCAGGAGGTTTTTTCGGTAATCGCTTAATTAAAGGAAGTTTGTACCTTCCATAGCCACCTCGATTATGGCAAAGATTTTGGAGGATGAAGTTTTGGGGATTAAAGAACTTATTCGAACGGCGAAATACTGTGTTTCTAAAGGCAAAATGTTTTCTGAAAGTTCTGTGTTGAAATATTTCTTTACAAGTAAAAATTCACAAAGTTCTGTTCTTATCTAAATTAACTAAACCGGCGCCAATTTGCATCAGGGGTCAGCTTAATTTGTCCCGTCACAACAAACACGAAAAAGTGATTTCTCCGGTTCTATTAAGCGCAAAGAAGTGATTTAAACGGTAAAATACTGTGTCTTTAAAGGCGAATTTATGAATCAAATGTGTGGAGAAATATCAAGTTGTTTGTTTTGCAAGCGAAAGCTTTGTTTGAAGCAAGTGCCGCGAGCGTATACAACAGGTTTGTTTTTTTTTTGTAAACCTTCGCCGGCGACCGCACTCAGTCTTCAATTCCATAGCGTTATAGGCTCGATTTTCCGCCGCTTTTCGTAAAACCGGACCTAAGTGAGCATCAGGTAAGAAAATAAGTTTACAGGTATTTATATCTCAGTTCAAGGAGTCGAGTGCGATGAAAATATATAGCGGTTTCCGGTAAATAATTAAGCCCGAATTATTTATTTACTAGCGCCGGTACTGTCACAAAACAGTTTTCGTCTGCGAAAAGACCGATAAAGAATCAAGAGCAACGTGATCTTTTACTAAATTCATCTCAAAGCTACCTGTCAGGCCATTCAAAGTAACAATGAAATACCAACAATAAGAAATCAATGACCTAGCTCATACATACTAATTAGCTTGCTGAATGCGCGCATTTCGTGCGCGCCGTAATTCTCAGATGCATGTGCGCGCATTTATCCGACGCGTTATGCGCGAACATTTTGGTTCGCTTATCTCTGAGCTGCACTGTAAATACAGTGAAAAACATACTATCGGCATAATAGGCTAATATTATCTAAAGAAGACGATGCGCTTCGAGGATGCAGTTTCATCTCACAGTAGTTTGATTCCATTTGAAATTGTGTGTAAAAAGGAAAGGGGATTGCTTTGGCCGATTGCGAGAAAGAAGGATTTGATTGGTGTGCGTTCAGCTGCTCTTGTTTCCATTTTTTATGTAATTTGGTCTACGCCTACAAATGTGATGATAATTTGGAAACTGCTTTATAATTTTTTTAAAAAATTTGACAATCTCGAGATTAATCATCAATTTTTATGGCCTGCAAGTTTCAAGGACATTGAAATTAAGTAAGGCAATAAAATAGGGCAAAAAACTCATTTGCATCGAACAGAACGTTCGATTGCTTTCCGAAGAATTTTCTGAAACATGCTAATAACTGGCTTGAGAATAGACCATTTTACAGTTGTGTACTTAGTACCCAGGCCTTTGAGTGAAAGTGAGGCAGGAGTTGACTTTGTTTTGATACAAACCTTCCTGCTTTTCATATGTAAATCATGTTAGTTAGCATAAGAACAACATGATTTACATCTGAAAAGAAGAAAGGTTTCTATCAAAACAAGGTCAACTTCAGCCTCATTTCCACACAAAGAC
>JAJLRJ010000014.1:6726516-6829016 GCA_024195265.1 Dendrophyllia cribrosa | reverse complement strand
GAATCATACCACAAGATTGGAGATTCAATTCTTGGATTCCAAGAGGGAAACAAAATGATCCCTGCATGCACAAATACAGAGTTGCTGTATGTAAAGAATGGTTCTCTCCTCAGTTAATAATCACATGTAGACAAACCTATCAGTGTGTCCAATGCCCCATCCCCTATTAAATGTACCTGTTGTTGAATATCTCCTTGTTTACCAATGGAGACGTTTTTTACCAGGGATGGACATTAGAAAAGTTATTGGGGGGAGGGGGGCCAAATACAAAAAAAGAAAATTCATGCACAGCAACCAACAAAATAAAATCCTGCATCGACCCTCCCAACTATTTCTAACCATCAAAAGAAAAAGAATTCATGCAGAAGACCCTCCCCCTCCCCCAAAAAAAAAAAAATTCCCGCACAGCCAATGGAGGAAAACAAAGTATTATTCATGTGATCTGAAAAATCCCCCCCCCCCCCCCCATAACTTTTCTAATGGTCTGTCCCTAAAGTATCAGTTTATAGTAACTTTTTTTAAAGAAAAATACAAAAAAGATGAAAGTTTACTCAGTAGCTGTAAATTCATCAAATTAGAAGAAAACTAATAAACGTAATCAGTATTTTCTTGATAAGAGGTAAAACGTTTGCGCGAGATCTGCATGCGTTTTGACAACGCCTTTATTCTCAATTTTGAATCAGTCCACTTAGCGATTTTCAATATAAAGTATGATCAAACAAAGTCTATTGCAAACTGCTCAGGGGAGTTTCCATTGAAAAAGGTTGTGTAGCAGATATCAGTGGTAGCCTTGGTGATGGCAAAGAAGAACTCCGCGTTATTGAATGCAACCTGCGAGTTGTTTTGAAGGAATCTCTACTGTTCTAACAAATTGATGTTAAATTAATGTAAATAAAGTCTAATTTATTAAAATAACAAGTGCAAATAAAATTTTTGTTTACGATAAAATTTGATATGAATATCACTTATTTTAGCTTTTAAATTTCCCGCGCGCCACCATCTTGAATTTTGATGACGTCATATGGTTTGCATTAAAATTCAAAATGGAAGCGAAAATAGGCGAAATTAATATCCATATATTTTGTACACTAAATTTTCTTTCCACTTGTTAGATAACGCGGAGGTTCATGTGAAACGATCAGTAATTTTAATAGATTGCTTGGGTCCATTTGAAAGAAATGACAATGACGCATCTTATCCACTCAGTCGCTCGACACTTAATTTAAAGCCGAATTTATCATTCGACTATGATGTCATTTTACCTTATAAGGGTATGAGAACATGCAACACAAGATTGCCGTATTACACTAAGTGTCCCGGTTTCAAGACACAAACCAATATTCGGTGGTTAAAGGATGACACGTGCGGACATTTTACTCAGTGCTACGCAACTCGTAAATATTTGTGCATATTATCTGCCAAACCGTCGAATAAGGTGTGTATCTAAACGTCAGCTTTTGAATGTATTGACGGTGGCCAATATACCTTATCAATTCAGTCGATGAAACCAAATTTTGATTAAAAAAGAGAGTTTTTTTCAATTGAGTGTCGTAAAACTAAAACCAAAGTAATTACTCTGACCAATCACAGAACTCGCAGACAATCCGATGAACCAATCAGAACTCGAAGCAAATACATGTAGCCGGCGCCAAGCGCGGGAAAACGCGTGCGAGCAAGTCACAATTGGTTTTGGTTTTACTTCTGATTGGTTAATAAAGTGGCGCGAAATTTTTTAGCCAATCACAAAGCGTAGCAATGCAAAACCAAAGCAATTGCGAAATTACTTTCGACACTCAATTGAAAACTGCTCTAGCAGTAATCGATAGTAAGTTATCCTAAAGCCGTATGAGATCCAAAGAGAAGAGACTAAAGTCGTCAACAAGCGAATGTGTATTTTTTGACCATTTACACCAAACATACTTTGAATTGTTATAACTCTCTATGACAAGTGTGTTTCCATAAGTAAGATTAAATGAATTATCCAAATCTGTGAGTGTCATTTTGGTTACATTGATGACATATACATATAAGTCTGGCATATATACATTGATGTGTCATTGAAACAAAAGTCTTCAATTTGAAGATAAAATTAGAGGCAGTAACGTAAAGTTTTAATATTCATTAAAGGATGTTGGTGAAAAAGGTTTTGGATTCAGTTATGGTATTTCTTTCTTAAAAAAGACTTGCATGTAATGGAAGAACAATATGTTAAAAAGACAATTTTGAAAAATATTGCTAAAAATGTTGTGTACAGGAGTAGATTTTCGAGAGTATATTTATCTCATAATTTTCAGTTCTGTCACTTTTAAAGTTTTCATTTCTATCACGTGTGACATACCTGTTTTATAGCAGGTTGACTGGGGTCATTTGGGTTACTCTTAGGTGTCAGTTGTGCTGGTTCGATTAACTTCGGCCGGTTGGGTTATTTGCGTCCCTTGGGCCAGTTCCAACCCAGTTAGGTAATTTGGGATGATTGGGGCATTTGGTCCACTTGTTTCATTCGAGTCCCTATGATCGTTTGAGTCAGTCCAACCAACTGGACTAGTACAGTAAAAACCCGCGTGTAAAAACCCAGTGGTTTAAGAACCTGCTGGCAGAAATTTGCTATTTTAGTACCCAAAAATATAAGAACCTGTTTAGCCAAGCAAGATCAAGCAGGTTCTTATATGTGGGTTACAGTTAAATAATGATAAACATTTTAACCAAGGAGTTTGACTTTGAGATTGCAAATTTATATTACAAGAAAATACCAAACTGTAATTACAAATAAAAGTATGTAATAATCCTACAACAAAAACAGGTTTATATAAAGTACATACTGTAATTGTCGATGGACCTTGCTTAAAGGGGGTTTGTTCTGTATATCTTCTTCATAGAAATTAAGAACCTAATTAAGAACCTACTAAGCCTAAATTGCCAGTAACTACCCCAAAATACAAGAACCTATTTTGCCAGACTTCAAAAAATGTAGGTTCTTACACTCGGGTTTTTACTGTATGGGTCATTTCGTCTACTTGAATCCTTAGAGTGATTTTCCTTAAACCGTGAAATAGTTACTAAGTTAGTAGGCAATAGTAGGTACTATTAGACACTAATTCCATTGTTTTCTTTTGTTTAGTTTTTACTAATTTTGGCTAATTTTGATTAATTGCTACATACTGTTGCACGGTCTCAGTAAAATCACTCTAAATATTTGGCGCAGGTGGGTCCCTTGGGTCATTAGGACCAGATACCGGATGAATCCCTTTAGTTGGTCATTGGGACCAATTGGGTCATTTAGCCCACCTGGCTACCTTCATTGGATCATTTGAATTACTTGGGTCCTTGGATCACATGGACCCGTTTGATCACGAGGAATCCCTCGATCACGCTGTGTTCCTCCTTGTATGTATTTAACAGAGACCGTTTAAAACCATTCTGTTATTTGACTTCATATAGATTCTGAAGGCACATTTTTATTGGTAACAACTGGCGGCTGGTCGTGTATTTAATCTCTCCGTTTTTCTACTCTTCTATTAAAGGCTGGTTCTCATATAATCGTCCCGGTCGCTCCGGTCGTCCGAGTCGTTTCAAAAGTTTTTTGCAAACGACTCAGACGATCGGGACTACTCAAGCGATTTGGGTTCTCATATGATCGTCCCGAACGTCAATAGCGCAGTCGTAAACTGTGTCCGACAACATGTTTTGGGCAATAATACTGCATTCTGGGGTAGATTTGGGTCGCTTCGATCGCCTCAGTCGTCCCGGTCGCCTGAGAGTAGTTCTCATATGATCGTCCCCGATTATTCACGATCGTCCCAGTCGTCCGGATAGAACACAGTTCTATCCAAGCGACCGCGATCGTCCCAGTCGTCCGGGTCGTTTGCGATCGTCCCAGGTCGTCTCAGAAGTGTTCTCATATAATCGTCCCGGTCGTCCGTGCGCTTTTTGAAACGACTCGGACGACCGGGACGATTATATGAGAACCAGCCCTAAGCTTCAACAAGAACACTACGAGTATTGAAACCGGGCTTTAAGGGACTGGATTGTCATCTGGTGTTACTGTTAGCTAGCTAACTAAGATAAGAAATCGAGCCTTGAATGCTCTTTTCGGAATAATTCAAATGTTCTTAGCTGTAGATGTTATCAGAGCGATTCCCCCCAGGTCACATTACACAATGATTCTTATTATCATTTGGGCTGCCGTGTCATCATCTTTCAAAACTTATAAAGCTACAAAGCTACTACAGCTATTTCAATTTAGGTTGTCGGATGAGAGCTTCAAGCGTACGCAACGAGACCGCAAGTTACTATGGGTAGTTGTAAATTGGTCTTAGCTTAAGTTTGCGGTTTTTGCGTTTGTTAGTGCAATGAGTGAGGTGGATGTTAGCACCATAAATGTTTGCCTTCGCTGTATGGACGAGGCATTTAATTTGCTTTGGTTAACTTATCGTATACATAAAAATCCCAAAGTACCTTGCGGTCTCGTTGCGTAGGCTTGAAGCTCTCATCCGACAACCTAAATTGAAATAGCTGTATAATGTCAAGCTAAACATATACCAGATATTGGTCGTGGACAGCATGATAACTGTCCTGTGATTTTGAAACAGCCTGTTGTAGCCTCGAACGCCGGATCTTCAAGAGCGAAATCGTCAAAGTAGTAATATGGAGATATCTCAAACTGCTTGTTGGGGACATTTTGTCCCCGCGAAGTGTCCCATGAAGTTCAACAAGTTGAACTCCGTGAGACATGTCGCGGGGACAAAATGTCCCCACGATTGGTGTTGCACAATTATGATAGTATCAGTTCACACGAGGGGACATGTCGCTGCAACATGTCCCTGAGACATGTCCCCGCGACATTTTCATGTGGTGTGCAAGCGCTATGATTTTTAACCTGCTCCTTTTCCCGCTACACTCCCTGCTACATGTCCTTCCGAGTGTACTACACAATTTTTTTTCGCTGCTAAATGTCCCCTCGTATCTGACCACCTTTAGGATATTTACGATTGCAGGATTTGAATACATTTTGACGGGAAATTATTCCGAGAACAAAACCACGAGCTGTTAATCCATCCTGCTAAAATTAACTGTGCAGTATTTTGTACACGGAAATATATTTTTCTGGGTTTTTCTTCCACGTAGAACTGTGGAATATATATATATATATATATATATATATATATATATTTAAATTCTTATTGCAATTGCAAACGCATAGATTAATTTACAATTCATTATTCATTTTTTCTTCGCACCTTCACCACGAGGAAAGCGAAGGAGGCTGAAAGAGTTCTATTCATGTTGACAGAAAATTTTAGATTGCAAACGAAACTTTAATATCGTTCGATATGAAAAAGAAAGCCATCTGCCCCAGCATGCAGACCACAACATTTTCTGAAGCGAATATCTATTTTGTGAACGCGTGGATGAATTACGAACTTCTTTAGGTAAGAAAAATATTATATTGTTATATAGTTTTTTTGCGGCAGGAGTAACTTGCCGAACGCCGAACGCAGAACGTCGAACATTGTTCTCACCCATAACACGTAAATAAAAGCTAACCAATTTGAATCAGTGCTTAACCCTAAACACTATAGCATTGATTTACTAAGCACTGATTCAAATTGGTTAGCTTTTATTTAAAGTTGTGGGTGAGAACAATGTTCGGCGTAATCGGCGTTCGGCAAATTACCCCTGCCGGTTTTCTTGCAGAATTTATTGAGGGTTGTTTTCAAGCGATGGCTTAAACGGTCGGTCGGTTTAGTTTGCACTCGATACTATCAAGACTCTACTTTGTTAGTCTGAAACTAAGATTTCAACCGCCGTATTTAACAATTGCTTCTTAATCAACTGTGCATTACTAATGTAACCGTTGTATATGTTTTAAGATAAACACAGACTGACGCGATATAGCAATTTTATTTTGGTATATTTACACTGGACGCTGCAAGACGCTGCTTTGTTAGTCTACAACAAACGGTTTCAGCCATATTTAACAATTGCCTCTTAGTCTAAATAACCGAGTGTGTAGTAAATAACCGTTGTTGACTATGGTTTGAGATACACAGACTGACGCGATATAAAACAATTTTATCAGTCTGGTACACAGTATCTGATGTGTTGATTTTGTAAAGTATGACAAAATAAATCGCAGTTTGATTAAAGTGATAGTTCGATTAAATTTTCAATTTCATTTTTGTGCATTTTTCGGAAGGAAAGGAGCGATTTTAGAATACCCGACTACTTATTTACCTCTCCCTACCTCGGTGTAAAAACCTGTTACTTTTTCCTTTGTTTTCTACCTTTGTTGTCTTGCACTCTATTGTTTCAGTACCTTTTGTTTTCTTTGTTTCACGTCACTCGTGAGTTGGCAGGTTTTTACACCGAGGATGAGCCCAAAATACAGAACGTCAATGTGTTTCTACTTGCAGAAAGACCCAAGTTTTCAATCAATTTTTGTGTGGCAATCAATTTTTGTGTGGCAATCAATTTTTGTGTGGCTTTAATTCACGGGGTTAGCACGAGCGTTTTTTCAAAGTTTAATGCCTATAATAATTTTCCTTTTGCGCCGTTCATTTAGGTATCCTCGCAAGTTTGGTTGAGGAATAGCGGGTTCTGAACAAGAGACTTTCACCTGGTGAACACTCTTCATACACACAATATCATAAGGTATGCATTTATTATAAGAATAGCCACTATTTGTAAGCAGATTTACTTTTCATGTCTTGCAATGTCGCCTTGTATTATGGAACAACAAAAGCGCAAATCAGTGGTCAGGATTTGGGGGTGGGAGTGGGGGGCGGGGGGGAGGGTGGGGGGGGGGTTGTTGGGTGTTGCGGATTCAAACTTTTAGAGACTGAAAACAATTTTTGGCACTTCGAATCTTACTGTCTTGCAAGGTAAAAGTGGGGGAGGCGGTAGACCCACCACTGATTCTTGTATGGCACGGACCACGATTGAGAAGGAGGCAGCCGTTAGCTTGGTGCCCACTAGCCATATAACGATGTTAATCATAAGCACCGTCATTTATATCTCTTAGGGCTTAGTCTTAACGAGGACGACTAAATGCATAATCGTAAGAGTGCTTAAAATTGACATAATCATCATCATAATAATTCATCTCTTTCTTCCTCTCCAGGTAAATGTCATTCAGATGCAGAATGGAGGAATGTGGCAGAAACCATCAACCTCATCATGAATTGTTTCCAGGAGGTGAGATTTGGAAAAGCACTTCATGATTAGATGTAGGTCTCATGGGTTCGTGTCTGAAAAAGACAACGACAATAGTTTCAAATGACTCTCAGGGATTGTTGAGCGAGCAAAACACGCGAGAGCGCGAAAAACAAAACGTCTATCGCGAGGAAACGTGAATCGCTCTCGTGTTTCACTTGTGCGACTTTCCCCGCGGTAAAAAATACATGTCAACTCCCCGCCTACAATCGCCTCCAACGTGTATGCGTGATTCACTCAGGTGTTTCGACCTCGCGACTTTCCCTGGAAGAAGTAAGGGAGACTAATCGTATTATGGAACAAATAAACGGGTAAAAAATACCATATCTTTTGTCCCGCTTAACGTCCGTGTTATTGGACCAGAGAGGGTGTGGGTGGAGGCTTTAGTCCGGATTAACTTCCGGCCTGTGATTCTTTAGTTAGATAGACATATTACCCAGCGAATACTTATACTTACATGATAGTTTTCTTTTGTTAGGTTAAATACAGAAATGAGAAATCATAGCAGAGCTTACATCAACTTCGCATGATAATGTTTAAAGAGGTGAGTTGATTGGTTAGCTTTAATAGATATTTCCCGTAACTTCTGTAGTGGGGGATTCAAAAACAGAATGAAAACAGAGTTGATAAGGTAAATTAGCCACCGGAAGGAGACTCAAATGGTGATGTTTTGAGCGCAGCCCATCGTCATCCGCATTGCATTCAACCCGTGAAGCGGCAGCTCTTTGTGAGCGTCAGCTTTTGAATCTTTTTACCGCGACCAATGTACCTTAAGCCCCGGCTACACGTTCTAACATTGTCATATAACATTTGTTGGTCTAACAATGTTAGAACGTGTAGCCGGCATGTTAGATGATGTTTGACTAACATTTTTTGTTAGACGAATGTTTGATCGAAATCAAAACGTTCTAAAACAAAAAATGTTAGACAAACATCATCTAACATGCCGGCTACACGTTCTAACATTGTTAGACCAACAAATGTTATATGACAATGTTAGAACGTGTAGCCGGGGCTTTAGTTATTAAGGCCCCGTCCACACGTATCCGGATATTTTTGAATCCGCAACTTTTTTGTTGCGGATTGGCCTTCCGTCCGCACGTATCCGGCGAATTCGGCTTACGAATGCGCTCTCCAGAGTGGAAAATTTTGAATACGCTACGAGTACTGCATCGTGTTGACGGTCGAATCCGTATATTTTTTAAGATGCTGACGTAATAGTATCGGATCCATTCTTTAACCGCGCGAATATTCAACATGGCCGAACGAAATGTTATCGTTTCACTTCTACTTGGACTTATTTCAAGTGTAATAACGTGTTCACAGTTGAACTTGGCTTTGAACTTGGGCTTTGCGCATGCTCTGTTGACAACATTTAAAGAGGAGCCCTGGGTACTAGAACGAATACGTGTGGACGGGCAAATACGATTCGAATACGCTACGTGTGGACGCGAATATTTTCTAATTCGCCAAAAAAAAGTTGCGGATTCAAAAATATCCGGATACGTGTGGATGGGGGCTTAGTTATTAACTAAAGTTCAAGTTTAAGTTCATTTTATTCACACTTATTTCGTTACAGTAAAATATTACAAAATAAAGAGAAAAATAAAGAAGAAATAATCACATAATCAAGATGAAATTACATTTAACAAGGGAGAAGTGTGCAGTGGCCAAAGGAGCGAAAACTTTCGAGCTGGCCACAACCACAATGAAATTATCTAATTAAAGGAGGGCATGACTATTACAATTGGAATTGTTTCCCAAATCTTTGATGCCATAGCTTTGAATCTTGTTTGATAAAAAGTAATTAATGTCTACCTTTTTTATATCCAAAACGTGATGGCATTTATTGATATATTTTTGTTTTATTTCCATGCAGGATACAAGGAAAATATCAATGGTAGAATCAAGCAAGTAAGAAAGAAAGAAGACAACCAACTTAAACAAAGACAGAGGTAGAGAAACTGTTTTTTTTTAAGCGCAGCTCAAAAATGACCCTTTTTCGCCGCCAAATTCGAACATAATTTTCTTAGTACAGTCGAGATACAGTGCAACACAGATATAACAAACTTTGCCGCGCGGTTTAACGAACAACTTTCAGTACCAACTGATAAATGACAGCACAAAGAGAATGAAACTTCGAAATGGAATAACTGCATTGTTTCATCCATACATTTCTAGTTCTTAGAAAAAATAAAACAATATAAATATTCAAAGAACAGTTAGGCAATTTTAACTTTAAGGATTAATGTTAAAGTAAAATTACAAATTCTTAATGTTACAACATTCGACCGTCGTACAATGTCGGTCCCTAGTATGTCGTCAGCAAGGACGTTAAAATCGAGGCGAATTGGAAAAAAGTTGTTTCACGGTTTTCATCAAGAGTAAGTAGGAGAAGATAACATTCATTTTCATAGTGAAAATATCAGGCCATTTACGGCTCTCAAGCATTCCTACAAACTCCAAATACGTCCAAAAATGCGTCATGCTTGAGAATTGCCTAGAATGAACCAAACAAATAAACAATAAACATGTATAATAAAAAACAATAAACAATAAACATGCATAACCTTCGGGTAGACACATGTACGCGTTGCGAACCTATTTTTCTTATCGATGCAATGCTGTTTTTGTCCTAACAATTCCATACGTAAAAAGTCAATAAGGAATTCATTTATGGACCAATTTATTCGTGAAAATCGTACTCGTGTTAAGTTTCCATTCAAAGTTACAAGCCATTTAAACTATTTAATATGTCAATTTTCAGTGGAACTGGATTTTAATGTTTTAAAACGACTTCTCAGTAAAAGCCGTTAGGGTATGTAATTCAACATGGTTTGTCAGTTTTCAGTAAATATTTTTAGGTTACAAAATGATTTCTCGGAGAAAGCTGACTAGAATGGTTTCCTTTTCAGTTTTTAATAAGGGATACCTCAGTGGATATAATGGGCCATTTTGTGTGTCTTAGAAAAATGTCTCAGCCATTTTGTCCGATTTATGTCATATAAGGTAAAAATTTAATGGCATGTTTTCTGTGTTCAGTATCAATTGTGTTATAGTATACATGTAATTTTTGTTGTCTTTTTCTATTAAATATTGCCTGCTGAGGGTTTCTTTTGGCGACAAATAGGGAGAGCACTTTTATAACTTGTTCATTTAGTTCCTCCGATATTAGTAACTTACTCGCTTCAATTTTCAGTTGTACGAAGAGATGTTGCTTTGTAATATTAATTGCCAAGATAGAGATTGAACTGAAATAGTAGGTAAATTGTCTGGCCTTTCAGAATTATGTTACAATTAAAGCATTCTCTCAATTTCTCCGAGGGTAAAGTTTTTGGAAAATAAATTTATCATTCTTTTTACGGAGGAAATAATAATTTCAGACAGGCTTGTACCATTTAACAGGGAAGTCATTTGCTAGTTTTCAAACTGAGGAGTTTTACCATTTGTTTTTAATTTGAAGTTTGGCTGTTTCTTGCTTTGAACATTTGACGGTGAAAATGGACGCTAATTTTTTTCTGTTTTTAGTTTAAGTCGTTTAAAGTTTGGTTGTTTGTCTGTTTTTTTAAGTAATGCTCCACATGAGAACTACCGTAAACTTCATTGTTCTGCGGCATTGGCTCTTTCCCACATAGAATATCTTTGGTTTCAAGAATAGAGGAGGGGCTGATGGTTCATAATTATATTTCAGTATAAAAATAAAGAAAATCCATTTGCGTCAAATGAATTTTAGGAAATGTTCGTGCTTAACCAATCAGAATAGCAGAAAACAATAGCTAATAATTTTGCTTTATTGTGTAGTTCCCCAAATACAATATCTTTTAAAACTTGCATGTCGTGCGATTGGGTCTCAAATTACTTGATACCTTAAAATAATTAGGCAAAATGCACCTTGAACCTTAACTTTTTAGCGGTTTTTGATTCTAGGCCAATCAGAACACTAGTTGTAACAATGAAAAAAGTTGCCATTCCATCGTGCATTGCCGTTCAGCACTTTACTTCTTATGAGGATCATTACTTAAAGTTGCGTTTACTCGATATTAGCCTGCGAATACAGCCGCCTCTCATCGCTCCCGGCCGCTAGGAACGCCCCTAGCGGCCGGGAGCGATGGGAGGCGCTGTATTCGCAGGCTAACTCGATATTGCCAAGAAATAAAGGCTCGTTTTGACCAATTACACTATAAGTAAAGAAAATGTTTTTCAGTACAAATGTCAGAAAATTTGCTACTACTGATGTAGTTTTGATATTTTGTTATCTAAATATATGTGAAAAGTAAATTTGGGTGGCGCGTCATATACCAAGTCCCGAGTGACTTGACAAAGAACATAATAGAACGGACAACAACATTAGCCTGCGCGCAAACGTCTCATACTTTCTTTGCTTGACGACGAAGAAAGGAGTATGAGACGTCTGCGCGGAGGCTACAACAATATTCTTGGTTTGCACTTGAGTACGTCCTATCAAAATTCTGAAGCATAAAGCATATTTCGATTTGAAAATGTTTAATCGTACAAAGTTTAAAACTGCACATCTGGGCCAAAGTTTGAAGCGCAAGAGCATTTCGTTTAAGGATTATAGGCGAAAGAGCGTTAGAAATTTAAAAACAAAATGTATGGAGCGGCCATCTTGGTGTAACACTTCTGTGCACCAACATGGCGGCCAAAACTTCAAAGACTTAATTACACCAAAAATCTCATCACAATAGATTGGATTCACTATAATTCCATTAAATCGACTAATAAACATCCATAACACAAAAAAAAAAACTTTGAACTGGTTCAATGTTGTTTATATTCA
Source organism: Dendrophyllia cribrosa (assembly GCA_024195265.1). Classification (NCBI taxonomy): domain Eukaryota; kingdom Metazoa; phylum Cnidaria; class Anthozoa; order Scleractinia; family Dendrophylliidae; genus Dendrophyllia; species Dendrophyllia cribrosa. The sequence goes on along the minus strand of JAJLRJ010000014.1, from coordinate 6,817,006 downwards.
CGGCTTATCTGAAATAGTGTGACGAATTGCGTGACACATTTCAAACCTGTACAACACGGAAACAAAACATCGTTAAACCTGAAACGTTTTGTTAAAGATTGTTAAACTGTTATCCACATATCATGTTAGAAACTGCTTTGTAGGATGTATAGTTGAGAATTTGAAGTTTTTATGACGTCATGTCCTAACCAAGAATATTCTTGGCTTACACATGACGTCATAAAAATTCAAACTTTACATCCAACAAAGCTGTTTCTAACATGGTATGTAGATACCAGTGTTACAATCCTTCACAAAAAGTTTCAGGTTTTAACGATTTCTTGCTTCCGATTTGTAAAGGTTTTAAATATGTCACGCAGTTCGTCACGCTATTTCAGATAAACCGTGAATATAAACAAAATTGAACCAGTTGAAAGTTATTTTTGCATTATAGATGCTTATAAGCCGATATGATGTAACTTATAGTGAATGCAATCTTTTGTGATGAGATGTTTTGCGTAATTATGACTTTGAAGTTTTTGCCACCATGCTGGTGCACAGAAGTTTTACACCAAGATGGCCGCTCAATACATTTTTGTCACTAGGCTTCATCTACCATCACTAGCCATCATCCAACGTAACTAGTTACGTAATGTTGGATGATGTCTAGTTACGTTGGATGTTGCCCAGTTATGTTGGATGATGCCTAGTGATGGCAGATGATACCTAGTTACGTTGGATGATGCCTAGTGATGGTGGATGATGTCTAGTTACGTTGTATGATGCCTAGTGATGCTGGATGATGCCTTATGATATTGGATGATGTCTAGTTACGTTGGATGATGCCTAGTGATGGTAGATGATGCCTAGTGATGTTGGATGATGTCTAGTTACGTTGGATGATGCCTGGTGATGTTGGACGATGTCTAGTTACGTTGGATGATGCCTGGTGATGTTAGATGATGTCTAGTTACGTTGGAGGATGCCTAGTTACGTTGGATGATGCCTAGTGATGTTGGATGATGCCTAGTTACGTTGGATGATGCCTAGTTACGTTGGATGATGCCTAGTGATGCTGGATGATGTCTAGTTGCGTTGGATGATGCCTGGTAATGCTGGATGATGCCTAGTGATGTTGGATGGTGTCTAGTCACGTTGGATGATGCCTAGTGATGTTGGATGCTGTGCAGTTACGTTGGATGATGCCTAATGATGGTAGATGATGTCTAGTGATGTTGGATGATGCCTAGTGATATTGGATGATGTCTAGTTACGTTGGATGACATGGAGTGATGTTGAATGACGTCTAGTTATGATTGGTGATGGTTTAAGAGAAGATAGTGTTGTTGATTTTTACTTTAGTGTACTGGAACACGAACTTACTACCGACGTTTTGGCCGCCATCTTGGTGTACCAGTGGCACACCAAGATGGCCGCTCCATACATTTTCACTAAAAATGTCTAAAACTCGTTCGCCTATAACTCTTGAACGAAATGATCTGGCGCTTCAAAATTTGGCCCAGATGTGTAGTTTGTTTTAAACTCTCTACAATTCCATTCAGTAAATGTTAGAGATTCGCGCTCGGCGATAATTCAAAAATTCAGCACAGTAACCTGACACGAAGTGAAATATAAAATATACTGGGCATAGTTTACAAAGCTATTTTTTTTTTCCAATCTGAAATATCTTCCAACAATCAGATGATTCTTTGCTGCAAGTTGTTTCAGCTCAGTTTTAGTTCCTTCGCGCCAGCGACAAGTTAACCGGCATTTGATTCCGCGGCCGTTCATGGATTTCCCCGTGGAACTACAACAAGTTATTTGTACTTTTTGCCTCGCACTTAATTTCAGGCAAGTTAAGCTGATTGTAAACTAAATTTATATGACGCCGGAGAGCATTCTTCTCATTAAAGAATTCCAGTTTTAAGTGCATTTTCACTGTTTGACACGAGTTACGTTACCAATGACAGTCATTGTCATTGTCTTTACTCCTATTGACAATAGCTCTGAGCTAATCAGCGCGCTTGAATTCACACAGTTATTGCAAAAATTGTATTTTTTCTGAATGACAGTGCACAGATCAATTTAGGTAAGGCTAGCTAGAGAGACTTCTATAGATTTCTTAATGATAAAACCTACACAGAGACCCACACCAGTCCCAAACGATGGACGGTGAAACTCGCGGAGGACGTTTTTGAAGTCACTGAGACAGGTCTGCAAGGAAGTTAAGCTAAAAGAGTTTCATGTTAAGGTGGCTCCGTATATAGTTATTGGCCAGTCTCCCAAATAAAATATACACGATCTTATTGCTGTCTTTCGAGAGTTTTGTTCCGCGATACTTGGCACAATATACACATACACGTAGCTTAGGCTTTCTCGTTTACGTGAGTCTAATTTGGTTGTCTCGTTAGTCGTTACCATGGCAACCAATGATTGAGTTGTTAGTCTAGTTGTTGTTCTCGGTTTTTATACGGTAAATATTCACAATTTTTGTTGAAACAGAAGAAACATTCAGTAAGCTTAAGTCTAATCTGACAAAGTCATAAAAAATCGGTACATAATTTTCGGTACATAATTTTCAGTAATTTACTCACTTTTCGTTTTTTACGTTTATTGGGTTTTGTGTAGGTACAAAAATTGTTGCCTTCTTTGTGATCGCGAACCAAGAAAATCCTACCAATTTGTCAATTGTTATATAAAATTTACAGTGTGGAAAGCGCGCAATAAACAATTTAGGTACCGTAAAAACCTTTTTGTTTTCGAGACGTCATCAAAATAAACAAACCCGCGCTCGAGCCATTTTCGTGCCCATGCCTCGCGTGCCAAAAAACTATATGGAGTCACCTTAAATTCATACATAGAATCGTAGTAACTAAGATAGAATTTTTTTAATTCGGTAGATTTCAGTAAGTATCTTGTCTCTTATTTTTCAGTTATTAAAAAATATATTTGAATTTTGTTAGCTAAATATGAGCTTCGAGTATGGGTTTTTACATTGAAAGAAATCCTATTTTTATTGCGAAATAATTAAGACCATTTTTTAAACTGTAACGCTAGTGAAACTATAACGTCAGTTTTCAGTTAGATTCTGTTTTGTATTTATCTTTATCTTTTTCGCAATATCGGCGATTTAGCAATTGTCAGTTATAATTTCTTAATTTTCTTGAATTTGTTTTCCTTAATTTCAATAACTTTAAGGTTACTCAATGGATATTTAAGGCCATTTAAGGCCATTTAAGGCCATTTTGCCTGTTTACCGTTTTTGCTTATAGATTTTTCTCTGTTTCTGCTTTTGCTAATAGCTTTTTCTCTGTTTTTGCTTATAGATTTTTCTCTGTTTTTGCTAATAGATTTTTCTCTGTTTTTGCTAATAGATTTTTCTCTGTTTTTGCTTATAGATATTTCTCTGTTTTTGCTTATAGATTTTTCTCGGTTTTTACAAGATTTTATTTGTTTGTCAGTGTGAAAAAAGAAGATCACTGTATTGTTTAGTTTAGATCTTATCACAAGTCACTTTTCTGTTAGGCATTTTCTTCGTTTTGATTTCTGACCTTGATAATGATAATGATAATGATAATGCCAATGCCAATGCCAATGCCAATGCCAATGATAATGATAATGCCGAGTTTTTAATAACGGGTTTAAAGTGTATATGACAGATTTTTTATTTGCTTGATGGCATCTCCATGGCATTCTGATAAGAAAGTCGAAAAAAGTTTTTCCATATCGATTTTTCTTGTCCATGATTTAGCCGTCCAAAAACGTGAAATTTCACTTCCGGTGTGTTACAAAACCGCGCAAGAAGAAAGACTGGAAATAGTCCGCCGTGACGTCAATACAAGAATGCCAGTGTCGCGGTTTCTCGGTTTCTCGGTTTCTCGGTTTCTCGGTTTCTCGGTTTGTCGGTTTGTCGGTTTGTCGGTTTGTCGGTTTGTCGGTTTGTCGGTTTGTCGGTTTGTCGGTTTGTCGGTTTGTCGGTTTGTCGGTTTCTCGGTTTCTCGGTTTCTCGGTTTCTCGGTTTCTCGGTTTGTCGGTTTGTCGGTTTGTCGGTTTGTCGGTTTGTCGGTTTCTCGGTTTCTCGGTTTCTCGGTTTCTCGGTTTCTCGGTTTCTCGGTTTCTCGGTTTCTCGGTTTCTCGGTTTCTCGGTTTCTCGGTTTCTCGGTTTCTCGGTTTCTCGGTTTCTCGGTTTCTCGGTTTCTCAGTTCCTCCGTTCCTCCGATTTTTGGTGCATGTTGCTACAACCATAGATAACACACCTTAATAAAACCATGTTTCTTCCTCAGGGAGCACCAAAAAATGCGAGGAACCGAGAAACCTCGACACCGACATTCTTGTACTGACGTCACAGCGGACTATTTCCAGTCTTTCTTCTTGCGCGGTTTTATACCCCACCGGTAGTGAAATTTCACGTTTTTAGACGGCTAAAACACGGAAAAGAAAATCTGTATTTGAAAAATTCTTTTCCATTTTGTTATAAGAACACCATGTAGATTCCATCAAGCAAATGAAAAAAATCTGTCATATACACTTTAAGGCTACGAATGGACTGATTTTTGGAAATTGTAGTTTAATAATTTGGTAGTACAAATGAATGATAAAAGTATGATAAAAGTATGATAAAAGTATGATCTTTAAAGTTATCCAGTTATCCAGTTATCCAGTTATCAAGTTATCAATAATTTAAAGGCCATTTGTTCTGTTGGAGAGTTTTCAATAAGCATAGTTATGAAATTAAAAAGCAATTTCGCTTGTCAGTGTGTAAACTTAGAAGGCCCGGTTATATTCCCAGTCACAGCAAGAGGTTTTAGTCTATGAATAGATTAGTCATTTTGTCAGTTTGTCAGTTTGTCAGTTTAATTTTTAATGCGAGCTTTCAACAAGGATTTTAAATGAACTCGTAGTGAAAATCGATAAGAATAATCAAAATGATGACCTGTGAGCAATTCATTTTTTTCTGATTATCGATAGGTGAAGCTTTGTTTACAATTATTTCCTTATTAGCGTTTGCGCGTCATTCTCTAGTCGTGCGGCAAAAAAATCAACTCCGAATTTTGAAAGGGTATAACACAACTTTCCCTGGAAATTTGAGCGCGACATACTAGATACTCTTCATGCTGTGCTTTTTACAAAGGATGTATGCCTCACTAAGCGCTTTTTCATGGCTGATATTTCGTTAAACATAACATGCAAAGAGCTAAAACTAAATTTGATAGATTACTAACGTTAGAAGTCAATTCATATTTGCACGGTGCCTTCACTACGTAAATGCATATGGTAAACAATGACGATAGCAAAGATTCGTCCACAAAGGTTCAAGTTCAAGGCTGTTTTTTTCGACTGCTTCATTATACATTGCTGGCATTGAATTGATGCGAGAATATTCACTTTTTGTAAATATTAAACAAGATTTCCCGGTGTAAATACTAGGCCGTTGTCAAGGACTTTACATTTAAAACAACTCCCGGTTATTGCATGTTCATCGGGGTCATTTCCTTTCTGTTTCACGTACGTTTGGCGGTTTATCAGCTTTCACTGTTAGGAATTTTGGTTACTAAAGATTGGCAATAAGTTTCATTAACTTCTTTTTGCATTCAACTACGTTGGTTATATCTGTGTTGGCTTTATCAGTATTTAAAGGCAATTTACATATTTCAAAGTTTACTTACAACAGACTTTTATGTGCTGCATTTAAAAAGCAAAGCGCCAAAATCGCAGGTGTTTGAAAAGTTAAAAATCAATGTTTCCAAATTCACAAAAAATTATCGTGATGTTTATAGCAGTCATAAGCAAGTATGTACGGTAAAAGCTTACCATGGACAATGTTTTCAAGAACAAATTCTTAGTTTATAGCTCAGAAAACAGTACAATCATTTTTCAGTGATTTCTGAAAATCTGTGATTATGTCATTGTCAAACGCTTATTAAAAGGCTTTTACTCAACTTGTACATTATTTTTACCTATGGTAAACGCTGTTCAAATTTCTTATTTTTTCCCGCCAAAAGACTTAGAAAAATACGGGGCGCTCAAAATACGCATGCGCCGATTTTTTTTTTTGTCATTCTTACCACTTAACATCTATTTGAAATCTAGAATTTTACCGCCAAAAGACTTAGAAAAAATACGGGCGCCCAAAATACGCATGCGCCGTTTTTTTTTTAATTTTTCAATATTCAGTAATGTATTTAATAAATAGAAGTCAACAATAAAAGAGTTCTTTTCAGTTTCATTGTATTCTTTATTCTCTCTTTCTTATTTATATTGTACAATGCTTTTTCAATAACTTAATTAAATAAGTAAAAGGTGTCACAATTTTTTCTTCCTTTATATACTAAGTCTTTTGGCGGGAAAATTTGAAAACATTTGCACAGCGTTTCCCCTGGTAATAAGTTTAGCAAAAAAAATCAACAGGGCAAGACTAAAACTTAAAACCCGCCATAAAAGTATACAACATCTCGTGCAAAAAAATTGGAATAAACCTCATAATTTAACGCTGGTTTTCACAAGCGACAAAAATATGAGCACAAATATAAGAAGAAGAAACACACTCGTCCTTCTTATCTTGTCTTCATTAGGAATTAATGCGAAATAAACATAAGAAAAAATGAATAAGTTTTTTTTCCTTGTGCCTATGCTTATGCCGTGTCAATTCATACGAAGACAGCATAAGAACAACAAGTGTGTTCATTCTTATTATGTTTGTACTAATACTTCTGTCGCCGGTTAAAACCAACCTTCAATCTTCACAATTCTTGCACGATACAGTGTATACATGAAGGACATAAAAAGAAACATGGTAAGCCATTGAAAACAAAATTCGTGAAAATTGTTTGTACAACGAAAATTAAAGGGAACCTCCACTATTATAACAAATTAACGTTAAATTGTTAGAACTAACGTTTAAATTTCAATTATATTAATAACAAGTGGAAATATAATTTTAGTGTACACAAAAATTGGATATGAATATCGCCAATTTTCGCTTTTAAATTTCCCGCGCGCCGCCATTTTGAATATTTATGACGTAACTTGGTTGCCGCTATTGTTAAGAATCAACGTTCTTTTCTTTGGAACAATTGGGCAACCAAGTTACGTCGTGAATATTTCAAAATGGTGGTGCGCGGGAAATTTAAAAGCGAAAATAGGTGATATTCATATCCAACTTTTATGTACACTAAAATTATATTTACACTTGTTATTAACATAATTGAAATTTAAGCGTTAGTTCCAACAATTTAACGTCAGTTTGCTTCTGATTCAATACTGGAATTTTTTAGTTTTTTATAGCTTACCATGTTGCTTTTCATAACAATACCTTTAACTGTTGGCCACCTTCCTTTGTAGCACAGAAAAAATGGCTAAAACTACGTACACTGAGCACCAAAAATGACCTTTTGCTAAGTTTGGAGCAAGTCATATAATTTAGAACATTCAACAGACAATTCCTTGGCTCCATATTCTTTTTAGAGATCTTATTGCACACGAGACCAATTTATCAAAACCAAACTAAAATGTCTTATTCTGTGCTACATCGAATGCCAACAGAAAAACGTATTTCCTCCACTTAAACTAAATTTAAGGTGGCACGCAACAGTTTTCAGCATTTTCCATCTCTTATATTTTGATGGATCAATGCTACTATAATAGTATCAAAGACATGCCCAATTATTAGTGAACAAGTTATGGTGTCTTATGATGTACTGATTACCATAGTAACAGTATAAACTGTTAGACACCGTTAATTTAAGCTTTAAGTACTTATAACTACAAAGCACGCTCGGTAACCCCCATTTTGTGTTATCGCATTGTAATTAACATATTAAGATACAACTTGTTGGGAAGGGGTTCATAGCCACCTCAAATTTTTGAAAATTCAAGGTGTCTCTGACCCCTCACCCAGGATGTTTTTAAACTGTGCAAAATGTTGTATCTTAACATACTAATTACAATTCGATAATAAAAAATGGGGGTCACCGATCTTGCTTTGTAGTTATAAGCACTTAAAGCTAAAATTAAGGGTGTCTTTAAAAGTTTACACTGTTACTATGGTAATCATTTACATCCTAAAAGACACCATAACTTGTTGACAAATAATTGGGAATGTCTTTAATGCTATTATTGTAGTATTCATCCATCAAAGTGGAACTGAAAATTACTATAAACTGTTTTAAGCCACCTAAGAGAGCCCGTTTATAATACCCAATGTCTGGTTTTAGGTTTTATCATAAACACGTTTCTTTTTGTTTATTAAAATTATTTTGCTTAGAAACAAACATAAATGGCCTAAATCAACTCAAGGGGTTATACAGACCATGATAATAATAAACAGAACCAAAGTAGAAATAATTCGTCTTTTTATAATCGCTACTGTATCTCTTGTCCAAATTGAGGTAAGTGAATGTTTAATAAAATATCCGGCAGCATCAAAACAACAGAAAATTTTCCTACAGCCTAAAAGAAAACTTTACAATCTAATATACCTCATTCATAAATGGCGGTCGATTTATTATTCTTTTATATTCATGCTTATCAGCCTACCAAACCTCGTAAGCATGTGCAAAATTCAAAATAAATTTTGCTTTAAAACAAGGCTAGGTAGGCTGATTAGCATGAATATAATAGAATAATAAATTGGCCGCTATTTATGAACAAGGTCTATACGCCATGTTATTCTTTCTAAGAAACTGTGCGACTAAATCAATACTTCGTTCAGTATTTAACCCTTTCACTCCCAGAATCAATTATGAAGACATGTAATGCAGTTTTAATTTTCGAGTCTGTGGACGAAATCCTATGGTGTGACCATTCAAATGAAACATTTTCAGCAGTACTTTTGCATGGTACCATTTGTTCTAACTTTTGAGTCTGTGGACGAAATCCTAAGGTGTGACCATTCAAATGAAACCTCTTCAGCAGTACTTTTGCATGGTATAATTGTTCTAACTTTTGAGTCTGTGGACGAAATCCTAAGGTGTGACCATTCAAATGAAACCTCTTCAGCAGTACTTTTGCATGGTATCATTGTTCTAACTTTTGAATCTGTGGACTAAATCCTATGGTGTGACCATTCAAATGAAACATTTTCAGCAGTACTTTTGCATGGTACCATTTGTTCTAACTTTTGAGTCTGTGGACGAAATCCTAAGGTGTGACCATTCAAATGAAACCTCTTCAGCAGTACTTTTGCATGGTATAATTGTTCTAACTTTTGAGTCTGGACGAAATCCTATGGTGTGACCACTCAAATGAAACATTTTCAGCAGTACTTTTGCATGGTACCATTTGTTCTAACTTTTGAGTTTGTGGACGAAATCCTATGGTGTGACCATTCAAATGAAACCTCTTCAGCAGTACTTTTGAGTCTGTGGACGAAATCCTATGGTGTGACCATTCAAATGAAACCTCTTCAGCAGTACTTTTGCATGGTACCATTTGTTCTAACTTTTGAGTCTGTGGACGAAATCCTATGGTGTGACCATTCAAACGAAACATTTTCAGCAGTACTTTTGCATGGTACCATTTGTTCTAACTTTTGAGTCTGTGGACGAAATCCTATGGTGTGACCCTTCAAATGAAACCTTTTCAGCAGTACTTTTGCATGGTACCATTGTTCTAACTTTTGAGTCTGTGGACGAAATCCTATGGTGTGACCATTCAAATGAAAACTCTTCAGCAGTACTTTTGCATGATACCATTGTTCTAACTTTTGAGTCTGTGGACGAAATCCTATGGTGTGACCATTCAAATGAAACCTCTTCAGCAGTACTTTTGCATGGTATCATTGTTCTAACTTTTGAGTCTGTGGACGAAATCCTACGGTGTGACCATTCAAATGAAACCTCTTCAGCAGTACTTTTGCATGGTACCATTTGTTCTAACTTTTGAGTCTGTGGACGAAATCCTATGGTGTGACCATTCAAATGAAACCTCTTTGGCAGTACTTTTGCATGGTACCATTTGTTTTTCAATATTTTACAAAATGAAATTTGGGAGTTAAAGGGTTAAGTGTTTCAAACTTGTTCAAACAGACAGTTCACAAATTGAGATCATAGGAAAAAAGTGCCAGTAGTTTTGAGTTTCCATTTCATTTTGTAAGAAATCCTGCTAAAATGGTTTGAAAATTGACTTTGAAGGATAAACGATATTAAAAAAAACGAAATATCATTTTCGGAGAATTTAAATTACGCACCCAAGGAAATGGGTGAACTAAACTGTAGATATTTTGTTTGAAGTGTTTATGCAAATGACTTCGAAACGTTATCTGTTGTTGTTTCTCAAGGAATAGCTTTTGTTTTGTTTTTTCCTTTGGTCTGTATAACATGTTTACATAATTGTAGTTCTGAAAAGAACTGCTGTTATTGACGTTTCGACAACCTGAGCGGAAGTTATCTTCAGAACCATGTGAATTGTAAGCTGTCATTGGTCAGTTTTGCCCGTGATGTTATTGGCTGTTGAGACGCAATCAAGCCCAGTGATTGGTGCGTTTCGATCCGTGAACATGATAGTGTACGTATTGTTTTGTTAACAATTCGTTTGTGGCTGCAGGTAGCTGCTAGAATTGGTTCAGTGGTGTTTGTTTCTAAGTCAGTTAACCAATTTTCTAGGGTGAGTGGTATATAGTAGTCCGTACTGCAGGTGACGTATTCGGCAGAGTCCCAGTCAATTATGTGATTAGTGTGTAAATAAAGGGTGTTCAGCAATGTGATTGTTGACATCACCATTTTTTGTTTCACGTTTGTGTTCAGCCAGCCGTATGTTCAAATTTCTGGCATTCACAGCATTTGATCTTGTATACTTTTCCTTATCTGTCGCTTGGCTCGTCTTTGTCTTTAACATTATTTTGTTAGTAGTTGTCGTTAGGAAGTATTTTACAATTCAAATGTCTCTGAAGATAACTTCCGCTCAGGTTGTCGAAACGTCATTCATTGTCAACAACAAAAGTTCTTTTCGGAACTGCACTAATCCGCACGATCACACTCGACAGACTATTGATACCCCTGGGTCTAAACAATTACAAGGTCTATATTGATCATCAAAACTATCTGCTTTCCCCTACACCAGACATCAGGGCTTTATAAACTAAGCTCGTAAATATACGTACGATCGACAAGAGAACACAGGCATTCAATCTCAGGAAAAAGCTATCTAATAATGTTTTAGCAAGTGCGACTGAGAATAATTTCCGTGGATTAAATAAAAAAAAGTGAAAAAGAAAGAACGCACTTGTAAAAGCCTTTGTTCTCTTGTCATATCAGTTGATGTAGGGAATGCGTGAATCATTGTAAGTAGGCACTGAAATGTTACAAGTGTCTTTAAATATATATTCCTAATTGATCCTTTTTTGAAACATTGCCAGATTTTGGTTAAATTGAAAAATAATTGAATAAAATTTGCCGTGTAAATTTGCCGTGAAAACGTATTTTATAACAGCCAATTTGACCATGGGAAAATTTTTTTTGACGCGCCACTTTCATTCCAGCAATAGATCGAATTTTCCACGATTAATTTATCAAAATTATTTTTGATAAAGGTTTGATTCAACCTGAAACATTCAACAAACAATTGCTTGGCTCTATTTTTAACACAATGCCAGACTTTGGTTAAATTGAAAAATGATTGAATGAACATTTGCCCTTCTTAATTAACTGAAATGTTTTAAAACTGTTTCTGGAAAACTCTGGAAAACCCTGGAAAACTCTCGAATTTGGGGACAAAATACAAACTTTCATTTTGAGCATCTAGTTCATACCAAATCATATTTCATTTCAAATTATAACATTACCGAGGAAAATGTGATTAAATATTTGAAAGAAAAAAAGTTATTTTTTTACAACAGGTAATTTGATCAACCACTTGACGTGTACTACCAAAGAAGAAGTTTTCAAAAAAAACTGCCAGTCTGTCACGGTAAGGTGGCTCGACTGGATTTTTTTGGGGGTGATAACTTCCAAATTTGAGCATCAACTACGACGCCATTAACAATGCTATGAAAAAACGGTCACCACAGCTGTATTAGATAAAGATTAAAATTTGTCAAGTCCAGTATTATATTAACATTGGAGTTGCCATAGCAACGTAATGACGCCATGACATTTTTTACTTGCCGTCGTATTTCTTGGCACCAGGAGGTTTTTTCGGTAATCGCTTAAGGGAGCTTGTACCTTCCATTTTGGGATACCATTCGTACCATTCCATTTTGGGATAATAAATACAGTGAAAAACATACTATCGACGTAATTGGCTAATATCTAAAGAAAACGATGCGCTTTGGGAATGCAATTTCACCTCATAGTAGTTTGATTACATCTGAGATCGTGTGTAAAAAACTAAAGAAAGATTTGATTAGTGTGCGTTTAGCTGCCCTTGTTGCCATTTTTGTATGTAATTTGGTCTACGCCTACAAATGTAATGATAATTTGGGAACCGTTCGATAATTTTTTTTTAAATTTGACAATCTCGAGATTAATCATCAATTTATATGGCCTGCAAGTTTCAAGGACATTGAAATTATGTAAGGCAATAAAATAGGGCCTCCAATGTACCATTTTTTTCCCGCAGATTTTGTGTTTACAAGTGAGCGTCCTCATTATTCACAGGTATTGTTTTCAAGTTTCATATGCACGTGCACAACTTTAGCAAAAAAATCATTTGCAGCGAACATAACGCTCGATTGCTTTCAGAAGAATTTTCCGAAACATGCTAATAACTGACTTGAGAATTGCAATAACATTACGCGCTCGATGTCACGCTATTACGTAGTTCTAAATTTTTATCTTGCGCTGTTGTTCTGTGGAATAATACCTTTATGTTTTCTGGACATAGAGACCCTACTATGAGATGAAACTGCATTCCCAAAGCGCATCGTTTTCTTCATATATTAGCCAATTATATCGATAGTTTGTTTTTCCCTGTATTTATAATCCCCAAAACTTCATCCCCAAACATTTTTTAAACGCTCTTATAGAATTTGTTCTATCTTTGCCATAATCGAGGCGGCTATGGGAGGTACAAGCTCCCTTAAGAGATAACCGACAAAACCTCCTGATTCCGAGAAATATGAAGGCAAGTAGAAAACGTCATGGCGCCATTACGTTGCTATGGCAACTCCGATGTTAATATAACACTTGTCTTAACCATTTTTCATCTTTATCTAATACAGCTGTGGTGACCGTTTGTCCATAGCGTTGTTAATGGTGTCGTAGTTAATGCTCAAACTTGGGGGTTATCGCCGCCAAAAAATCCAGTCAAGCCACTTTAATATGAAATAATTTTGAAATGGAAAGTTATTTCATAATAGGCAATGTGACCATGGAAACAAATAATTTGACGTCTCTAAATGAGGAATTTGCAATTGATTAACTGTCAGTGCCACCTTAAAAACACAAACACCCACCACATCAACTGAGGTTATAACTATAATGTTTATACGCTGAGCGATCGACCAAACAAAATCGTATTTTCTTTGTAAATGAAGGTTTATAAGCATAATATTACATTTTGACATTTGTTTTGCATAAAGATATGTTCACCAAAACACAAGTAAGATGTAAACTGAATTGTCAAATTATCAAACGTATAAATCAAACGATCGCTCAACGTCCAAATGGTGGCTGAGATTAAAATTGCTAGAGGTTATTTTACGAGACCTTACACCTTCCTCCCATTACAAAACCTATTGTGATTTGACGGTTCAAACAATTAGCAGCTAGTACGCAATACAGCAAAAGGAATCAACTTCAACACCACCCCCCCTCCCGTTTCTTCATGTCAACTTGGTGAGTAGATTCAGTCAATTGGCAGTCAGATCCGACTCGCTCCTATACAGAATCAATACATAATACATTTGATACTAATACAAACTGAAGTATTCGCCTATGTTCAGCCACCATTTGTACAAAAAATATACGAACTAAACAAAGTTCTTATCTTTGAAGAGATCCCTTCTGATTCATCCATTCCACCTTTTACTTGTGAATTGTTTCTTCAGTCCTCCATGTTCCTGACTTTGATACTCTTTGAAGTTCCTGAAAACATAAATGAACGATTGATAAGATAAAATGTTTAATTTTTGTTATTTTTACAGACGACTGAGGTTTGAATTTTAGGTGCATTAGACCATGGTTTCATCAACAGTTGATGGTACACAATGAAAGAATAAACAATTTCTAACAGGAATTTCAAAGTTTTGTTTGTTTCAACATTTCTTTCAAGACCTTAGCTCCTTAAGTTGTACTATATAATGTTATTTTGAAAGTATATGCAGCATGAACGAAATTAACCAGCCAGACACATTTTTGAAGCTCAACTCCTGAGCTTCTTACAAGACAAACGCAATACCAAAACGCAGAGAAGACGTCGTAAGACGAAGAGAAGCTCAACGCACGTGTTCACTTCATCGAGCAAAATTTTATGCTCTTTAAATAAACCTTTTTGCGAAGCGACTCTTACCTTCGGTTGGAGAGTGGTGTGGCGACTTTTTCCTTGGCGGTAAGTCTTCCCGGAGTCTTCCTAGTTGCTTCAGAACGCCAAAACGTTTTACAACTTGCGAGACATCTTTACACGAACACGACCTCCTGGATTTGCGGCGAGGTCTGAGATTTTCTCATGAATATTGATTAGAAACGTGAGCCAATCGCTGACAAATACGTCGTTTTTCGGTGATAAAAACGCAAATAATTAGTTTACCTATATCTTGCCCTTCTCAATTTTTTCCCCTTATCTTGTTAACTTCAAAAAACGTATTTAATAATACAAAACGGCCGAGTAAATAAAAAAAGACAAATAAAGAAGGGAAAGCACGTGACGTGATAACAAAGCTTTGATTCAGCAAGGTGGTACCATGCAGCAGAATAGCAAAAAAAAAAAACAGAATAGCACAGGCATACCAATTTTTTAAGCTGCTTCAATACAGTACTGCGAGAGAAGAACATCATCTTTTTTTCATTTTGAACGCAGTGCACCTTTTGTCGTATTAACCTAGCACGTTTCATTTTGTAATCCGGGAAGAGGAAATTGTTAGTAACCCTCGCGGGTATACGAGGAACAAGGGTGGGTGCCACCCTCTCAATTTTTTTTGAAATTTCTTCCGCGACTGTTAATTTGGGATGCAATATTTTTTCGTACGACACGGGATGTGGCCATCACAACCAATTCTTAATAGGCATGTCGTCTGAAATGTTGGGTTTAGTTTGCTATTAAATTCATTTTTGGTGGTAAGTTTCTTTGGTATCTGCACTTTTCCAGTCTATTGATTTAAAAAAATAATAATTTTGGAACAACTCGGAGAGAATAAACGATGTTGACCTTATGTTCTGGTACATGTACCACCTACCCATGACCCTCAACCTTTATGCCAAGTTTGAGCGAAATTGGTGATTTGAGTGTTATCACCTCCTGTCCTGGTCCTGGTTTCTAGGGACAACCTTAATAATTCATTATCATTTCACTCCCAGAGTCAATTATCAAGACATGCAGTGCAGTTCTAATTTTTGAGTCTGTGGACGAAATCCTATGGTGTAACCATTCAAATGAAACCTCTTCAGCAGTACTTTTGCATGGCACCATTTGTTCTAACTTTTGAGTCTGTGGACGAAATCCTATGGTGTGACCATTCAAATGAAACCTCTTCAACAGTACTTTTGCATGGTACCATTTGTTCTAACTTTTGAGTCTGTGGACGAAATCCTATGGTGTGAGCATTCAAATGAAACCTCTTCAGCAGTACTATTGCATGGTTCTATGTGTTTTCCAATATTTTACAAAGTGAAATATGGGATTTTTTTTTCAATTGTGAGGTTTGGCACTCTTGGGAATTAAAAGGTTAAAAGAAAATAAAGGCAATCACCAGGGTGAAGGAGGCTTGAACATGTCATTCTAATTACCATACAGTTTCCTTTCGCTATTTTTTATTATTGTTTGTTTGTAAAAATGTTCTCTTATTAGAAGAACAAAAACTATTAAAAATAATTTCTTAAAGTACAAGGTGTCCGTGTGTTCAGCATAAAATAGTAATTGGTTGAAATTAGGTACAGTCAGAATTTATTTAATCCTTTCACTCCCAGATTCAATTAAGGAGACGCAATTGTCCCTTTCGTAAACGGTCGCTGCCATTTTAGCGACACTTAGAAAAATTTTTACCAATTTTAGAATTATTTTTTCTATCAGAAAAAGAAAAATGCAATTAATTACCTAGAATCGAACCTGGAACCTCTGCATGCTAACATCTCTCCTTTACCACTAGACCACTGGGTTGATCCGACAAACCCAAGAAAATTATTATTATAAAAGGTGATTTTCTTAATATATATCAATAACGGGTCACCCTAACCCTAAATCTTACCTAACCGCTTTACCTAGGCCCAATTTTATCTAATGATGATAGCCTACTTTCCTCCCAATCCAGGCATAAACCAGAGAGAAATAGCATCGACCGTTAAAAATGGCATCGACCGTTAACGAAAGGGAAATCAGCTATGGAGACATGTAATGTAGTTAATATATGGACGATATCAGGGGGCGGATATAGGGGGGGCAGGGGGTGCGCCCCCCCCCCCCCCCCCCCCCCCCCCTGAGATGACCTGCATCTTTCTAATATAACTAGTATTCTGCAAAGAAAAGAAAAAAAACTACGTGGTTTATTCTTTCCTTAGAGGTGCACCCCCCCCCCCCCCCCCCCTCCTAAGAAAAATCCTGGATCCGTCCCTGGATATCCTTCAGCAGTACTTTTGCACGGTACTATTTGTTTTTCAATATTTTGCAAAATGAAATTTTGCATTTTTCTTAAATTTTGATTTGTGGCACTCTTACGAGTTAAAGGGTTAACGAAAACTTTCGAGACCACAAGTTGATGTCCGTAATTTTACGGTTAACTTATTATTTTTGTTGGAATATTTTTGCCGGTAACTCTTCTGTATTATAGTTTCCCAGCATTTTTTCTCGCGTTTTTACGACGCACTTAGTTGAAACCGATTAACGAGTTTAAGAAAGAGAGCAGAAGAAAATCCTTTGGCAAGGACGGATCGGATGCATAAAACTTTCACTTTATTATACAATCGTTTTATGCAACCGGAAGAGAGGGGCAAATCAGTTGAAGACAAGAACTCTACGAGTAGTGAAACCCGGCTTTAAGGGTCTGGATTTTCATCTGGTATGTTACTGTTAACTAGCTAACTAAGATAAGATTTCGAGCATTAAATGCTATTTTCGGAATAATACAAATGTAGTTAGCGGTAGATGTTATCAGAGTGATTCTCCAAAGGTCACATTGTGTTCAGTTCATTTGTCAAAAATTGAAGTTTTCCAGCTTGTGTTGCTTAAAACTGATGCGGTTGAATTTCTTTTCGAAAAATCACTTAAATTGATATCTTCCTCTTGGTGTTCTTTTATATGTATACAGCAAATCATTCCGTGTTTTGAGCCAGAAACATCACAATCCCCATGACATAGCTTAACTCCTTTAACAACTGGTCTTTGGTTTACAAACAACGGCGAAGACGCTGGTGTAGTCCTTCGCAAACTGTTAGGGCCGTGACCTCCATTGCATGCATGATCAAACAAAAGGAGAACTTCTCGATTCAAATTAAGACTTCAAACTTTCGGTCAAATGGTTCTTTAATCACGGCACCCTATCTTATATCCTAAGTTATACTCCTTCTTTTGAGCCAGCCTTCCTCGGCGATAAATAAAGAAAATTTTATTCGTTTCTTAAATGATGCGTGACATAAATGTGCATTGCGTGAAATGAAAGCTGATTTGACCTGCTTGACCTTAAAGGGAATATAATGTCTTGTGCAAGACCCACTATTCAATTTCACTTTTTGTGACCGAAACTGCGAAATGAAAAAAAACCCGTGGTCAATTTTACACTGAATGTATGGTTTTTGGCTAGAAGGAAAACAACTGTCCGTAATACTTTAATACTGTACGTTTTAGAATTGAGGATGGAATTAACACATTAGCAAGTTAATGTTGAACATATGATGAGTTAATGTTGGGCGAAGTAGAGACGAAGCTGAAGAGAAAGAATAACAGCTTCCTGGTCCTAGTTTTGAGCAGCAATTACAGTTACAACATCAAGAAATACAGTTGTTAGAATTACGTAGAAAATTTAGACTTGAAGAAGAAAAGGAAATGAGAGCTTTAGAGTAGAGACAGAAACGGAAAAGCAAGTCGCAGAGGAAAGGACAGAAAAGCTAAGGCTCGAGCTAGAAAAGGAAATTCACGAGGCAAACGAAAATACAGAAACGTTAAGGCTAGAGTTAGAAAAAGAAACGCTAAAAGCAGAAAAGCAAAAACGCAAAGCAGAAAAAGAAAAGCGCGAGACAAAAAAAAAGCGCAAGGCTGAAGAAGAAAAGAAGGAGACAGAAAAAGAAAAGCGCGAGGCAGAAGAAGATAAGCAGGAGGCAGAAGAAGAAAAGAACGAGACAGGAAAAGAAAAGCGCGAGGCAGAAACAGAAAAGCGCGAGGCAGAAGAAGAAAAGCGCAAGACTGTAAAAGAAAAGCGCGAGGCAGAAAAAGAAAAACGCGAGGCAGAAAAAAAAGCGCGAGACAGAAGAAGAAAAGCGCGAGGCAGAAGAAGAAAAGCGCGAGACAGTAAAAGAAAAGCGCGAGGCAGAAAAAGAAAAACGCGAGGCAGAAAAAAAGCGCGAGACAGAAGAAGAAAAGCGCGAGGCAGAAGAAGAAAAGCGCGAGACAGTAAAAGAAAAGCGCGAGGCAGAAAAAGAAAAACGCGAGACAGAAGAAGAGCGCGAGGCAGAAGAAGAAAAGCGCTGGACAGTAAAAAAAAAGCGCGAGACAGAAGAAGAAAAGCGCGAGGCAGAAGAAGAAAAGCGCGAGACAGTAAAAGAAAAGCGCGAGGCAGAAAAAGAAAAACGCGAGACAGAAGAAGAGCGCGAGGCAGAAGAAGAAAAGCGCTGGACAGTAAAAAAAAAGCGCGAGAAAGAAGAAGAAAAGCGCGAGGAAGAAGAAAAACGCGAGACAGTAAAAGAAAAGCGTGAGGCAGAAAAAAAAACGCGAGGTAGAAAAAGAAAAGCGCGAGACAGGAGAAGAAAAGCGCGAGAAAGAAGAAGAAAAGCGCGAGGCAAAAGAAAAAAAGCGCGATGCAGAAAAAAAAAAGGGAAACATAAAAAAGTGCAGAAAAGTTAAGGATAGAAATTAAAGAGTGCACATTTTGTATGTTGTTGATCATAGTGTTGGTCTCTTAGTGGGGATAGAATTAAACCACAAACAGATTCATACCAAGAAGCAGGTAAGATCATTTCTAGGGTTGGTTGTGTATTATAGAAAGTTCATTCCTAATTTTTGTGAGAGTTGCTGTTTTAACCGACCTGACAAGAGGAGAATCATACTAAAGGTAAGTGGTTAGAGATTTATGAATGACCTTTTCAGGATTAGGTACAAGAATAGAAAGATGCTTCGCAGGAATCGAAGAGGCATCTAAATTGTAAGTAATTCTGTATTGATGTAATGAGCTCTATTCATTAGTAGTATAGTAGGGATGTGTTACGCCGCAAAATGTAATAATCGCCACAAAATGTATGGCCTGCGCGGCAGGCGTAAATGGGGGGGGGGGGTGGGGTTTGCGCGAAAAAGGAGAGGGAAGAAAGGAAGAAACGCCTGCTATAAGAACCAGGCTATTCGCATTACGCCCACCGATTTCCTGGTAATCGAATTATGTGGGAATAAGTTCGTGTTCCAGTATCCTGTATGATGCCTAGTGATGTTGGATGATGTCTAGTTCCATTAGATGATTTCTAGGGAAGTTGATTAGGTCTAGCAACGTGCGATGATGTGTTGTGATGTTCCATGACGGGTGGTTAGGATTGGTGGTGGTTTAGGGGACAACATTGTTATTGATTTTCAATTTGGTGTACTGGAACACGAACTTATTCCTTATGTCAACTGTCAATACGTTACCAATCAGTTTTACGCATCGCTGACTTCACGTGGGAACTATGTTTACCGCCCAGCGCGAATTGGCGAATCAGAATTTTGCGGCCGCCAACGTCTGCAGAAATCAACAAAGGGGGGTCTTTATTGCAGGCGCCTTTCCGTCTCTCCCAGTTCCCCTCTCCCCGACGCTTGCTTCGCAGGCTACAAAATGTAATACTAATGCAGGATGTAATAAAATTAACGCATAATATAATACAGAGCAGTCAACGCAAAATGAAATAACTTTTCCAACGCATAATGTAATACGGTAAAATGTAATAAATCTCAAATATCACAAGTCATCACTCTTGAATGACATGTACGTTCGGAGTTATTCACTCGGTGGCATATAGCTGACGTAGGCTTTACGTAATTTTGCGTTTTTAGGTGTACATGTACACCAAAATAGCATTTTTAGTGTCTTCAACTACATTTTTTCAGTCTCTTGCAGATCGGAAGAGTGATAATCCCGTATAAAAGTTATATAGGTATGTACTACACCAAATGGTATGTGTGTTTTTCAATGTTTGGTCTAAAAAGGGCATGTTTTGCCTACTGATTTCAGACATGGTATAGAAATTACCTTTTTGTCCGAAAAAGGCAAAAGATTGTAACAATTATGCATGAATAGTTGAACGAAGAATACATTTGGTCGGACATGGTTAGGTCCTCGACTTTTGGGCTGTAAATCCATATTAATCGGTTAATTGTCGACAATGGTGAAATCCCTGTGAGCGATAGACATACGTTTAACATTAGTGGAGACCCTGTGAACGCGGAACAGGCCTTTGAAGATCATATATAGGACGATAATTATAAAATCATGCAGACTCTTTCAATGAACCCTGTTCTGCTAGAATTTAGGCAATATAATGAAGTTGTAAATCGCCTACATACTTTGCCTAAATCTCAAATTTGAGTCATTACATTTTGCGTTATACATTATGCGCTGAAAACGTTGTTACATTTTGCGTTAACTGCTTTATAAAATTTTGCGTCAATTTTATTACATTTAACAGTTATAGGACCTTATAGTGCAAAAGTGCGCGCAATATCGCCTGATACTTAGCCGGCAAGGCCGTATACCGAGTCGGCTAAAATCAGGTGATATTATTTTCATCTTCACCACCACCACCACCACATTTCCATTTTTTTACCTCCACCACAATTGTTTGAATATCTTTTTTTCAGTGATGTTTCAGGTGTTCTGGGGGTGCAGGGGGGTTCAAGAAGGTTTCAAACATAGAATTGTGGAGACGGATGTGAAAACTATAGAATTGTGGTGTTAATAGTGGAGGTAAAAACAATAGTTGTGTGGTGGTGAGAGCAACGAAATTGTGGTGGTGGTGAAAATAATAGAATTGAAGAGGAAGAGGAGGGGGGGGGGGGGTTTGAGGGGCAGAACGATAGAATCGAGGGGGAGGAAGGAAAATGGAAATGGGACGGAACTCTGCCAAATGAACCAACGGACCAAATTGAGTCAAATGACCAAACTTAGGTACCAAATCGGTAAAAAAAAGGCCCAAGGGATCTATCTGCACCAAATTCCCCAAGATAGCCAACCTGGATGAATGGAACTGAAATGGGACCCAGATTAAATGCCCCAAGGTACCAACTAGGCCCAAATAGCCCATTTTCGAGTTTCTCTTTGAAGAAGCTCTTGGTGCTCCTACAGAAGTAACCCAACAGAGAACTCGAGTAGTAGACCCAACAGAGAACTTGAGTAGTAGACTTTACCTAGAATTCATTTTGTGGTTCTTGAGTTTTTGATAGGTTTGCAGTTCACGCACAAATGCATTGTGCTCGGAGTTCTCTGTTAGGTTACTTCTGTCCGGTAGTAGTTGAATAAAAAATCTATACAGCAAAACAAAAGCAGTAGTTTGAAGATAACGAGCAGGATTGCAAGGATTGAAGTGAAATTTGATTTATTGACGGGCGGTCAAGAAATCAAACTTGCCATTTCCTTGAAATTGTGAGCTTTCTAGCCGTTATTTTGTATGTTGAGTTCACATTTCTTTGCTTCTATCACTTTTGCCGATGGTTTCTTCCAATTTCAAGATAATAAAGTAAGCTTAAACCAAGCTCCCGACCATAATCATAAAACATCTCAAGAACTGCCTGTTACCACGGGTCTGTTGCAGGGTTGAATATTGTTTCTGTTAACAAAACCTTTTTTCCACCTTTATTTCAACTTTATTAAGTACAACATGCATATTATTCTTAATAACACCTGTTATGAGTATCATTAACGTTTTGACACGTCTTGGTATTGTATTAAGTTAACCCTTTCACTCCCAGAGTCAATTATGGAGATATGTAGTGTTGTTCTAACTTTTGAGTCTGTCGACGAAATCCTATGGTGTGACCATTCAAATGAGACCTCTTTAGCAGTACTTCTGCATGGTACCATTTGTTTTTCAATATTTTACAAAATTAAATTTGGAATTTTTCTTGAATTTTTATCTTAGGCACTCTTGGGAGTGAAAGGGTTAATATATACACACTAAACACAATGAAGTCTCTAGTCTACTGTTTATGTATCGTTGCCATCAAGCCTGAACTTTCTTTCTGTATTATTTTTCATAGCTATACATGTACTTACCCAAATATGTTGTTTTACAAGTGGTATAAAGTAGTTCATCAACTCCGTTCTTTCATCTAATTTACCTATAACATCTTGTAACGTAAGCTCCACCCATTTACCATAAAAAAGCCATAATACGTAATTTCTGATTTAATTCCACAAAATGTACAAAGGTCATTTAGAACATAGCCTATTTTGGCGACGCAATGATAAAAGTAATATCGTTCCAAATTTTAAACTGAAAACTTCTTACGAAAGTTTCAGACGGAATAGATCAAGCATAAGGCGGAAAATATTTTGAAACAGTTGTATCGTCCAGGCAAAAGTGCTCCTTCCATTTCATAAAGCTCTTAAGACCTTGTAGCTTTTTTTAAATAAGCAATTCATAAAATGTTTACCTCTACTTGTTAAAGGATTAAATCCTTTTTCCCCGCATTGAAATTCTAATGACCTCAGTTCATTCTCGTTAACCTCTAGAACTTTTGAAGTGGGTGAAATAGCCTGACAAATTCCAAAAAATACTTGCAAACATCAAGTGTGGCTTGTTTTGCTGATGACACTAAAATCTATAAGAGAGTTGACATTATGGACTTAACCAGCCTCGTTGACTGGTCAGAAGCTTCAGGCCTTTTATTCAATTATCCCTTGTATAAGATATGCAAGAATTTGGAATATCCTGCCAGAAAATTTTAGACTCAGTACAGTATTACTCGGCCCTTAGCAACATATGATCAGAACAACCTGCAGAGCTAGAAATCAATTTGCCCGAAGTGCAACAAAGCTTGTGACCTGCACAATGCTGCATATTGTTTAGTTTTATAGCTTTTAGTGTACACAACCCCACAGTTATTGCCGCAAGATGTTGTAGTGTCTCCCTACCATCACACAATTTCGTTCATTTAATCAATTGTTTGTCTGTAATTTGTCTTGTAAAGCTAAAAAAACAAATTAGTAAATTACCCAATGGACTCAACTTGGCCAAATGACTGTAGGGGCTCAATTAATACAAATGACCCAAAGGACCTAACTGGTTCAGATGACCCAAGGGAGTTACCCAAAGGAATCGTAATGACCCAAAGTCAAATCTGGGCCAAACATACAAGGAGCCCACTTGGCATAAAATTAATGACCCAAATGACTGGGGTCTCAACTGGTTCAATGATACACAGCACCCGACTAGCCCATAAGATGCAACCAGCCCAAATGATCCAGGGGGTTCAACTGGTCCAAATGATCCAAGGGACGCAACTGCATCAAATGACCCAAGAGACGTAAGTAGTCCAAACAACCATATTACTGACAATTACCCAAGAAAGCCTTAAACTTCAACAAATTCACGAAATACCTTTATTATAACAATTATTCACGTTGAAATCTATTTACACCTTTTGTTTGGAAAACAAACCTTATTGTTTAAACTAATAATACTATAATAAATAAATGAGATATTGAGAATTTTATACATTTCAACAAACGTTACCAAAAGTACAGATAAAGCATTTTGGCATTTGTTTTACAAATGAATGGTCGAGAAGAGAGTTTGTTTACTTCCCTTCCTCACCTTCGCTCGGTTTACTGTTGTCAACAGGGTCCTGGCCATCCTCACCAACAGCCTGGCCACTATCTTCATCAGGTTTAGTGTTGTCACTTGCACTCTCTTTAGCCTCTTCCGATGTCTGGCCTTGGTCCGGTTTGCTTTCATCATTGGCACTCTCACTTACTTCTTCAGAACCTTGGGCATTGTCTGGTTTGCTTTCGTTGCTTGCACTCTCTTTAACATCTTCAGCGGTCTGACCATCATCAGGTTTAGTTTCATCACTCGCACTCTCTTTAACATCTTCAGCAGTCTGACCATCATCAGGTTTAGTTTCATCACTCGCACTCTCTTTAACCTCTTCCGACGTCTGCCCCTCATCCGGTTTGCTTTCACCACTGGCACTCTCATTAACTTCTTCAGACCCCTGAGTTTCCTCTGGTTTGCTTTCTTTGTTTGCTTCTTCTTCAGAAGCCGGAGCATCCTCTGGCTTGCTTTCTTCATTAACACCCTCTTTGACTTCTTCAGAAGCCGGAGCATCCTCTGGCTTGCTTTCTTCATTAACACCCTCTTTGACTTCTTCAGAAGCCGGAGCATCCTCTGGCTTGCTTTCACCGCCCTCTGCCTCTGGCGCTTGCTGACTTTCAGCAGCACCCTCCTGTGTATCTTTAGGCTCTCCACCTTCAACAGCACCCTCCTGGGCTTCCTGTGGCTGTACTCCAGCATCCTCTGTGGGCATGTCAGCTATAGCCTGTTTATTTTCTTCTGGCTGTTGGTCACTTCCTTGCGTTTCATCTGCAAATGTTGATGTGTAGAAACAGTAAACAACAATAAGTTATATAAACAGTTTTTTTTACTTAAGTACCGCTGCTTTAAGAAGCTAGGTACCAACCCGTGCATGTGTAGTGCAAACTGTGTACGTTTAATATCTAGTCTTGGCTTTAGTAGAGGAGACAAAAAGAGAATAAACCAACAAAGAAGCAGAAGATAAACTGTAAGAGTGTAGAGTGCTTGGATAGCCCTCAGACAAGCAGTCAACCATCTCCTAGCAGGAAATTGTCAGGTCAAACATTATTTTATGCACCTCGGCATTTTTATGGGATGAAAGAACTCAGTTCATGTTTTTTTTTTTTAAAGAGACCAGACCAACAGCTTGATTACATGTGCTTAGTCTGTACATTCTGGGTGCAAATCTGTAAGGCCAGTTATTATTCGACTGTGACGTTATTTTACCTTATAAGGGAAAGAGAACATGCAAAACATCCGAGCGTATTACACAGTAGATTGCCGTATTACACCTTAGCATTCCGGTTTCAAGACACAAGCTATTATAAATAGAAGAAATTTAGTCGAATAATAAATCCAATATTCGATGGTTTAACAGATAATACGTGGGGACATTTTACTCATTGTTCGTATTTTTTCTAGCCCCGCAAGCAACTTGTAAAATATGTGCGCGTATTATCTGTTAAACCATCGAATAAAGTGTATTTATTAACATGTTAGGTATCACTCCTAACTCATCTGAATTCCCCAAAAGGTTCATAGTTCAGGACACTGCTCTCAGTACTATGAAAGTACTGTCAGTTTTTAGGAACGTTTCTATTTTTCAAGTTTTGTGCAAACTGCAGGTGTAAGTTACAGTTTGCACAAAACTTGAAAAATAATTTGCAATCTAATTGCCCTGAAATCGCACCGCAATTGCATCTCGTTTACACTTGTGATTTGGAGTTCCTGCGCG
This sequence comes from Dendrophyllia cribrosa, assembly GCA_024195265.1. NCBI lineage: Eukaryota > Metazoa > Cnidaria > Anthozoa > Scleractinia > Dendrophylliidae > Dendrophyllia > Dendrophyllia cribrosa. Next base: position 6,791,242 of record JAJLRJ010000014.1, on the reverse strand, counting down.
CGAGAAAGAAAAATCGCCGCGACAAATGCGACGACATTTGCATGAAAGATTGCAAGTGTAAACTGGCCTTACCATCGCTGCATGATAAGTTGCCAGAAATATTGCCATTTTACTTCACTTATACTTGTTATAGTAAAAAGAGTTTTCTTAAACTTACCACAACAATGAATTATTGCACTCATTTGCTGGTCACTTAAGTTAACAAGAATTTTAGTATGTTATGGTTAGACAATTGTATTACAAATAATTATGGAAGATTTATTGTGATTGAGAATTTTGTTTAAAGTAATATAATTGATAAAATTATAATTTTTCTGTTGTGATTTGTTCTAAAACACATTAGATAATTTTAATTTTTTATTTCCAGCAAATTTATTTCATTCTGACCATGATCATTTGTAAATCAGTGCTTGAATCCCTGAAAAACTAGTACATGTAAATACATTGACGAAAACATAACAAATTACAACAAATAAAATAAAAGTACACAAATTTCAACAAAAGTGAGTAAATAAGAAACTAAATAATGTTTAAAATTGCAAGTTTAATAAAGCTGTGCATTGTTTTCAATGTTAAATGAAATTAAAGTTTATATTTCAACCACTGTAAGAACATCAATGTTTACATTTTGTTTCTTGTACAGCATGCAAAGCAGCTGCTCAGTTTAATAAAAAGAATATAATATTAATACAATATTAATTTCCCTCTGAGGGGAGTTTCAGGAATAATTTACATTGTTTTTTTTACAAATTTACAAACGGACTATTTACTACAATTGCATGTTTAAAAACAACTCATGATAGTTTTAAAATTTTAACTTTTCACTATTAATCACAAGTTTAAAAACGGCCAGTTTTTTGTTTTTTCTTATTATACAAGTTGTTTGAAAAGCCTAACCATACTAACTCACGATTAAAAGGTACATAGGATCTTTGTTTACGTTTTGTGCCTCATCAACGTAAATTACACGACAAATAAATGAACTTCATAAATTAAAAGAGCTTGGCAAACTTACTATAATCTTCAAGAATTTGAGAAGTAAATTGTAAATAAATTGTTTCCAGAAATGAAATTTTAAAGTTTCAAAATATTGTAAAGAATGTATGGCTACATGGCAACTCTTCTATAGTTTTTCAAAGCTAATTTATCCGAGAATGATCAAAATATCAGACTAACGTTTTTATTGAATAACAGGTGTCAAATGCTCTTTCAGTTTACAGAGACCATTTATTAGTAGGGTATTTATGCTAATGAGGCAAAACGTAACCAATGGCTCAGCTAAGATACCCCTATAGGCGAATCTTTGCTGACGTCATTGTTTACATTTTGCTTCATTAGCATACGACTTCACGTAGAGAAGACACCGTGCTAAATACGAATTAACTTCAAAAGTTGAAAGAGCTTGTTAAACTTAGTAGTCTAAGCATTTTTTGCTTCTTTATGCAATATTTAAGGAATATCTGAAAACAAATTGTTGGTTGACAAAAGTGCTAATGAGCCATACATTCTTTGTAAAATGTTGAGTTTTTAAAACGGCAGTGCACCAATAAATATCGGGCTCAAATTTCCAGAGAAAGCTAATTGTTTCGTACTCATGAGTTGGCTCCAAGGAGCCTTTGATTAGAAAAATTGAGTGTTTAGAGTTGTTAGTTGTTATAATTACCATTTATTGTCATAATACTATCGATCTTGCACTTCCTTTGAAGTGGCTTAAAAATCAGCCGCTTCAGGCACTGTTGGGTTCACTACAAGGTTCAAAAAAAGTTCATCGCATGATCAAAATTTTGTTGACCGCAGATTGACCGCATGATACGTTATGTCAAGTAGCATCGAACTTGCATTGAATGAATTTCAACTTGCAGTCACCGCAAATGTGCTCCGATAATACCTCTCCTAAAAGAAACAGTTCTTCCTGTTCAAGTTGCAGAAATTGCAAGTTTAGTGGTCGACTTGCGGTCAACAAAAATTTGATCACATCATTAACTTTTTTCAAATAATGGAGTGAAAGCAACAGTGCATGAAACAAGCTGAGTTTCAAGCCATTTCAAAGGACGTGCAGAATCATTAGTATGTTCACTGTACAGTTGACTGTATCGTAAGAAACCACTCTCCAGACCAGAAAAGATGGTTGCTTACCAAAAGTGATCACTTATGAGAGTCTCAATTTAGCATTTGACTGAGAAATGTTCCAAAAGGGATTTCATAAGGTGGGCAGACACGAGGGGTCATGTACATGTAGCAGGGACATGTAGCAGGGACATGTAGCAGGCACATGTTGCAGCGACATGTAGCAGTGACAAACGTTTGTGTAGTACACACTGAGGGGACATGTAGCAGGGACAAAATCACAGTGTTTGCACACACATGAAAATGTTACGGGGACATATCTCAAGAACATGTTGCAGCGACATGTCCCCTTATGTGAACTGATACTATCATAACACCAATATTGGAGACATTTTGTCCCCACAACATGTCGCACGGAGTTCAACTTCATGGGACTCGTTGTCGTTCATGAGACACGTTGTGGGAACAAAATGTCCCCAAAATTGGTGTTGCACAATTATGATAGTATCATTTCACACAAGGGGACATGTCGTTGCAACATGTCCCTGAGACATGTCCCCGCATGTTGCATGTTGCATGTGTATGCAAACACTGATTTTGTCCCTGCTACATGTCCCCACTACACATCACTAGCCTGCTACATGTCCCTCAGTGTGTGCTACACAATTTTTTGTTGCTGCTACATGTCGCTGCGACATGTCCCTGCTACTTGACCCCTCGTGTCTGCCCACCTTAAAGGTCATATGATCACTAAAGGGAGATTATTAATGGTCGTTTACAAGAGTGGCTGCTCACAAATATCATACTGATCAGCATTTTTAACATCATTTATACCAGAACTGAGTATTTAGAGTTGGTTATTGTTATTATTAGTGAGTTTTTATTTCCAAAAAATATATAGTTTTACATGTATGGCTCAGCTCTCAAGAAACCATAACAACAACAAAATGATAATCACACATTGAACCTTTTACAGTTCCAGTAGTTTAAGTTAGTTAGTGTTAATATATAATACTGATTTGTTCTGCTTCACTGGAATCTATGTATTACCTGGTGGTACCTTTCCATACAACTCTAATCTTAATGCAATCTGTTCATTCCATGTTTTGGGTTTTAGTCTGCAATAACGTGCACTGACAGGTTGAGTCAACCAATGACTGATGATCGTGTCTCCATCTGAGTTACCTTCAAACACCTTTGATGTAAGAACATAGCCACAGATTTATATACATGTTATTATTAGTTATCCATACATGTTATTATTAACTCATAAGGGGGTGGATTTCTGTTCAGTGGGTAGTTAATATGCCCAGTATAGGATGAACTACAGTTGAACACATGCTTAACATGCACACACTAAATACTGTCATCTTAGGCATCTTTATTAGTCCTGATGGAAAACCTATTTATTTTCTCTAAAATTAACCTGTTTAATACAGACAACGGACAAAGGCTTTGAGAATAATAGTAGCTTGTTTTCTGAGGCTGGAACAGCTCTTTTAACTTAACATTCACTGTGTCAGTTTCTATCAATCAAAGTAGGGAAAAACGCTTGGCAACCAAACTCAATATTGACTGGGTGAGAAAATGTGTGCCTGTGCAACACATGTTTCCTGGATAGGAGGGGTCTACGGTAATATGCTGGAGGAGGACAAAAGATTAAAAACAACATTGACCTTTATTTCATCATTTTCCTTGTATTCCTGAAAGTTCTCCTGATCTTCACTGAATGACAAGACGTAGCTAGTTACACGATGCTCCACTCCTTCACCACCACCTTGAGTGCCAACTTTTGTTATCTCCACAACCTTCCCAAGATCCACTTCTAGCCACTGGCTGTCATCACTTTCTAGTGGAGCCCAAGCTCCCATCAGTTCTCCTTCAGGCTTGGTGTTCAGACGAGCTCTTGAAGCACCGTGGTTCTCATCAAGTTCAGATGATGCTTTGATCGAATCATTGGGGATGCGGCCATTTTCCATTCCGAGTGGTTCACTGTATTGCTCTAGAATTTATTCAAGACAAATAATGTCAACCTAGCTCACTAATTTAGGATGTTTGCGCGAAAATCGTCTAACATTAATTTATTTTATGAAACTTTTGCTACAGCTAGGAAATCACTCGTGTCAGAAATGCAACAAAATTAAGGGGTCACCAACTTCGTTGTCGGTACCCATTTATAGACCTGGGTGGAGAGAGACAATGTGGAGCAAAGTTTCTCGTCTAAGGAAACAACACGACGGCAGAGACCAGGGCTCCAACCACCGACCTTCAGGTTGAAAGTCCGACACGCTAACCACTAAACCACCGCGCCTCCACACAGTATTTTAGTACCCTTCCTATTATACATGTAAAATGTTTTCGGCACATTTCATGTTTTACCTCAAGTCAGGTCTATCATCTTAAAACATGGCCACTGTATGCTTTAGAAGAACGGGACAACAGGCCTTCGCAGCTGGAGGTCACTTGACCCACTTTGACCCAATTGTTTTACTTTGCATAAAATTTTGTTATATGGACTAACAAGCCAAACCACATTATTGAGTTGTTGGCTCTGAGCCAAGGCGACCGACTCTATAAAATGGGCTGCAAAAGGTGAAAACGTTCAGCTTTGTCATGTGATTTATAGCCTGAGGCGAAGTGTTAGTTACGTCATATCAGTTGATATAGCAACTTCAAGCTCATGGATGATTGGATTTATTTACAACATAAGAAAAAGGGAAATGACGAAACGAAACATATCAAGTAAAAGGAACTTACATTATTGCTGGGTTTGGCGAGAGTTCCATTCGATAATGATTTCGTTTTCTTTCTTTTCGAGCAACAAATAATTGGAAGTATTAAGTTGATCTTTCATGCACAAGTGATTGCAAAAGACTGATTAAAGGTTTCAAATGACGTACAGTGTAGTAACGTTCGTGACAGATCACCTAGTGTGACTGGAAAAGCGACTGTACATGTAAAACAAATCATAACAATACATTGAATTAATTCTTGTACCTAAGGGGCACTTACAAGACCCTTGAAGCTTCTTAAAGCACGACTTCACTACTCGAAGAGTTGCTGTTCTTGTTTAATGCATCAATCCAAAACTTGCCATTCTGCTAATTTCATTAGTGTGCATTTCTACGTGATTTAAGTAGGGCATGTGAATTCTCAAATGCAATGGGCTTGTAAGCCAATAAAACACAGTTGCGACATTAAGCCAGATGCTAATATAACAATCATCCACTTATTCCCTTTAAAAACTTTTACATACATGTAGCTCTCGATAACTAAACTAGTCTGATACATGTATATGCAGGTGTAAACAGAGGACATTGTGAATTTCTCTATAAATTTGAACTTGCATGTACAACACCTCGTGATCATACCTGCATCAAATCCATAAAACTCAGTTCTCATTCCAATGCCTTCATTCCAGGTCCTGGGTTGTAGTCTAATGAACTGTGTTATAACTGAGTTCTTTACAGTGTTCAGCACAACTGTATCCTGGTCGGAATTGCCATCAAAAACCTGGGAATAAAGGTATGACAAATAAAAAAATGAAGAATATGCCTGTTAGATTTGTCTTAGCTAAAGAATTTTTGCTTCTGATGTCCCAGCCTCTACATCATCCCGAGGTCTTTTTGGTTTACAAAATAGTGGCGATGGAATTAAGACTCTTACAAATAGCAATCACATAAACCTTCAACAATGCAAAAATCTTGGAGATACAGTAAGTAATAGTCAAGTGAGGCCTTTAAGCTACTGTATCCAAGCCCTAAAAAGCCTGGAAAAAAAAACAGGGCTTTGGAGATACAATTCAACCTCCAAAATGCAAACTCAAAGTGGTTGCTTACTTAGGTCAGACAACACTGGGTCTTAGCTTTGAATCATATGAACCTGTAGAATTTTTCGGAACATAAATATTATATCACATAGAAGTTGTGATGCAAAGAACGAATTTTTTTTATTGGACTTGCACTGTAATATATAATTCAATTCACATCTGCAGTGATATCGAAATATGAGCAAGTGGTAGAATAGGTGGGAAAAATCATCAGTAGTGAAAGCGGTCACAGTTGTGAATGAGAGGTTTTGACTAGAGTGAATTGGATGGAAGAAATTTGGTATTTTGGAAAAGTGGTCACTTATGAGAGGTGGTCACCTGCGAGATGTGCTCACACATAGAGGTTCAACTGTGATAAATAATTCAAAATTGCAGTCTGGTGCCCCAGATTCCAACTAAGCAACCAAAGTACGGTGTTCTCTAGATGCCATTTTGAACACTAAAATACCCTGGGGACAAGGTTGCCTAGCTCTACTGCCCCCTGACACACATACTGCAAACTGAGTTTGTGGGCTATGATTACTAAGCAATCATAACAAGAGCTCAAGTGGTCTACCTTTTCATTTCCATCCTCTCTGTAGGCGATAAATCCTTCTTCAGTAAGGCTGAATGAGAGGGTGTACTCCTTAACATGACGAGAACTTTCACCAGATTCTCCCTGTACAGCTATCTTTGTTAGTCTGGTGACCTTCCCAAGATTGACCTGGAGCCACTGGCTGTCATCACTTTGTAGTGGAACCCAGGCTCCCATCAGTTCTCCTTCAGGCTTGGTGTTCAGGCGAGCTCTTGAAGCACCGTGATGCTCATCAAGTTCAGATGATGCTTTGATCGAATCATTGGGGATGCTGCCATTTTCCATTCCAAGTGGTTCACTGTATTGCTCTAGAATTTATTCAAGAAAAATAATGTCAACCAGTAGCTCACTAATTAAGAGCTTCTCTTTAGGTGCATCCAGAAATAAATGATAGAAAACATACCAGTGAGATACGTTTACACCAAAGGCAATAAATTATTAATTAAAGACCCCTCCAAACATCTGACAATTGTTTGGTGTTTAATTTGCTTGTTGCTTGCTACCTTAGGAATTTTATTTCTTAATCTTATTCCCATCACTAAGATCACAGTTTTTACATTATTGAATGCCACAAGGTCGAAAGATGATGTTGTGATCTCTGCCACTCACTCACTTCTCTAATTTTTAAGCCAGGCCTGTGCTTTTTCTTCAATGCATGCACATAAACAAATTCTTGTATGTAATGTTATACAGCACAAGAACGCAAGCCAGCAAAATTTTGGACAAACCTCAGTGTCTGCATGATAAATCATTACCAAAATGAAATTTAAAGAATTACAATTTACAGAAAACAGGAAGAAACAAAATTGCTGAGATCTATACGCTTTTAACAAGACATTAGAATGACACCAAAGAAGAGAATCTTTCACACACTACTAAGTGGTAATCCTCTAAGTTAACATTTGACAGATGAACCGCATACCGAGAAAAGCTATGTGGCTCTCTTCGTCAAATGTGTCCACTTACTAGAAGCCCTTGTTCATTTTAGTTTCAGTCTTTCACAGTCCATACACGTATAAAAGAAAGAAAGAAGGCCAATATTCCACCATCATCACCTCGTAGAACCATGACAAATAGTTATAAGTACCCAAATTTAGGATAGGTGACATGAATATATCCCGATTTTCCTACCTTTTACGTCCTCTTGTGGTTTGCTCTCTTCTTCAGGTCGCACATCATCTTTTGGTACTTCACGGAAGGAACAAAAAGAAATGTTGTAAGAAGCTTTCCTCTTTTGAGGTACTGTAAGTTTAAGTCGGTCTGAGTCATGTGGCATTTCAGGCCAGTACCTGTATCACATTTCTGTAGCATAAAGCAAATTGACTGTATTGTCACAAACCCTAAGGATGGCATGCTAGTCCATTGCATGATAACCCCAAAGCACTGTTTGCCAGGACCAATGCTACTAGTAAACAGTACTACAGTTGCTGGAAGGGGACAATGTGGCGTAACATGTTGTGTCTAAGGCAACAACACCAGGCTCAACTTGCCACCTCAAGATCGAACCAATGCACTAGCCACTAGACTAACATTGCTGTGCCTGCTTCCTAAAGCTATTGATAACCAAACACGATGCTCCCTTGGAATCTACCTGAAGGTTATTTTAAATAAAATCACTGAAAACCAAAAATCACTCTAAAGTTAACACACTGGATATCATCAGTTAAAACGATTACTGCATTGAAGAGCATGCACATGTGACTGCCTTCACATTTGCAGGTACAACCAAATAAACAAGATCATATCAAGCAGGTCATGAATGCCTTAAAATGTTTGCCAGGCATTTGTGAATGTACTATTCAGTTGGCAAATGGAAAAGCAGACTTAATTTTTTAAAATTTATAGCGCTAAAATTGAGTTTCTCAGACGTTTCGAGGCTGCTGCCTCTTCATCAGTGAGTTTGTTGAACGCAACTGTCAAAAAATGTATGCGCGTGCTAAATTTAAAATCCCTAAAAACTCAAAAAAGCTTGCGTAAGGCGCGCGCGCACATACAGTTCTACTGAAATTTAAATTCGACATTGAGACCATTGGGGCGTAGAGTCCTGTGGTGGAATATCAGTTGGGCCTCCCTTTGGCGAAATGGAAAAGCAACCAACCCACCTTACCCAACACCTCCAGGAGATGGGGTTAGATGGCAGAGATGCTGAAAATTATGTCAGATGTTGAAGATGGGGATATATGGTGGAGATGCTGAAAATAATGGTGGATAGTGAAGATAGAGATAGATGGGGGAGATGCTATAAATGATGTTAGATGTTGAAGATGGGGATAGATGGTGGAGATGCTGAAAATGATGGTAGATTTTGAACATGGTGGAGATGCAGAAAATGATGGTAGATTTTGAAGATGGGGATAGATGGTGGATATCCCGAAAATGATGGTAGATGGTGTAGATGGGGGTAGATGGTGGAGATGCCGAAAATCAAGGTAGATGGGGGTAGATGGGGGAGATGATGAAAATGATGGTAGATGGTGTAGATCGTGTTTTCTGGCAAACTGAAACCATTACAGCATTTTTGAAGCCATATCTGTGGGTGTGATTCCCACCATGCAATTTTGAAAGCTGAAAAACCCTAGGGTGGGAGTGGGGTACATGGTGGGGATGCTGAAGATGGAGGCAGATGGGGGGAAGATACTAAACGTATGGATAGATGTTTTGGTGCTCAAGGTTGGATTAGAAGGTGGAGATAATGTAAATGTGTAGATGCAAGGAGATGAAGATACTAAAAATGGGTGAAGATAACGGAGATGGCAGAGATACTAAATATGGGGGTAGATGGTGGCAATCTCAGTGAAGATATAAAAAAAAGCTTCAAACCTTTGACTGTTCCATCTGGTAAGATTTCAACTTCAGGTAAAAACTCTTTAATAACCTTCACAGCATTCTCTACATTAGAACTGCCATGTACAACATTCTTCATTGCGTCAACTCCAAACTTTGCCCGAAGACTACAATGAATAAAAATGACACCAATCATCAATATGATACAATAATAAGAAAAGAAAGCCAGATTTGTTTAAGTTAAGTGTTAATTCTTTAATGATGTTTGGATATCTTGCCTAAAAAATATGGGCTTACACTTTACCAAAGAAGGTTTTGATTATCTTTTAAGTTATTGTTTACACGAGTCTTAAGACATACATCTTCCCTAGAAACTTGAAAGTAAATCAATATACATGTAATAGCAACATGAATGAGTCCTCTAAGATCCAAATGTTTGTTTACTGTTACTAAAGTAGGGGTAAAATTTTTACAGCAAATTGCAGAAGAATTAGGAAGTTGGAAAAGATCGCCTAAAATATTAGTTCAAATTGATTTCAAAGAGAAGATAAAATACATGTAAGACAATTTTCTTTTTTTCGGAGTGAACTCTAAAGAACTGACGGATGCTTAAAGAAACACAAAATAAGAGAGAGTATGTTTGATCAGGATATCCATTAATAAGATGGCAGATGAAACAACACTTCTGATTGAAATAATGATGTTATAATCTTCTGATTGGATAATATGAAAAATAAAAGTGATCTCATTTGACTGGATAATTGGCATGAAAAACAGCAAAATAGTTTTGCTGTAAAAATGCACAGTAATACAAAACTTACGAGTCTGGTGCAACTTCTAAGGCCTGTTGTGGATCGGTAGGTCCCATCATTGCTCTCCAGCCACTCACTGCATCCTCTCTTGTTAGTACCATAAATTGTGTAGGACCACTGCATTTTTGAAATAAAAAGGTACAACATTTGTGGTCAGACTCAACAATAACAACTCTATTACAGTATTCACATTTCTATACAGCATGGTGTTACTGAAACAGTTACAATAAGCAACAAAGAAACTTATACTATTAAAAGATCAAAAATTCTTAGGAGGTTTAAATGAGGCTTTCCGTGAAAGTTCTGTGAGCATTTCTGACTCCCGGGCATTTAGATCCATTTAGTCAATTTCAGTCTCGCCATAAATTTTATGTGTCGAAAACAATACAGCAATTTTAAAGTATGCACAAGGTCGGACAATTTGTCAACTGCAAAACCAAAATATTTTTTGAACAGCTTGGCATTTCCAAACAAAACTCGAATTCTCTTACAAGCTTTAAATGAGGCTTCCCATTAAAATTCTGTGAGCATTTTTTACTGCCTGGCAATTAGTCCATTTGAAACCGTTCCTGTGAGTACAGTTGTATGGCCTCAGATTTTCTAAGTGTCCAGAACATAGCGACTTTATAGCATGCACAAGCTTGGACAATTCGTCAACTACAAAACCAAAATAGTTTGTTGAATCGCTTGGCATTTCCAAACAAAGATCGAATACTCTTAGAAGGTTAAAAGGAGGTTTTTTGGGGAAAATTCTGTGAGAATGTTAGACTGCCAGGCATTTAGACGTACCGTGACCATGCTGCTGGGAATATAGCCTCTGTGGTGCACAAAACAAAAGATTCTTCACCAAATTTGTAGAGGTTATGAGTAGTACAGTACAGTACAGGGGCCAGATTCACAAAGCCCTCCTAAGTTGAGACATATCCTGAGTATTGCTTCTTAACAATAGTACATTATTATTCCAACAATAAGCTATTGTTAAGAAACAATACTTAGGGTACGTCTTAACTTAGGAGGGCTTCGTACAGTACAGTACAGTATAGGTATTTATTCTGTAACAGAATATTAAAGCATTCTCAATCACGAATGCAAGTTAAGTCTTGAGTCTCCGATTGCTGGAGTCATAATTCTTGTAGAAAATGGAACAATATTACAAATTTAGTTTGAGGCAAACATTAAAGATTATTTAAAGGAAATTCACAAGCTTATATAAACGCTGGAATCCTAAGTGTAAGGAATTTGCATATAAATGCCAGCATGTCATTTCAACCTTGTACCGCAAGCTATTAATAAAACGCATAACACAATATTGTGATTAACACTACTCGATATTTTCTGAAAATTGAACGACTTTAAACGGAAAAAAAACATCACTTTCACAATGTCCAGTTTGGAAAAAAGAAAAGAAAAGAAAAGAAAGAAAAAAAGACAAAAATTTTGCATCTACCGACCAGGATTAGATCCAGAGTTGTTCGACAGAAAGAACAGAAACCTATCCACTTTGCCATCACGGATTAAGTGACTTACTGTATGAGGTTAAATTTTAATATTTTAAGGGAGATATGTGTAAAGAAAAGTTTCCAGCCCAGTGATAGCCAGAGTGAAAATTTGCATATGTCCTCGTCAACTATAACTTGTTTAATGCTTCGCGTATTCACAAGTTAAGGAGTTATTGAAAACCTCGAAATGCCGCGAGACTACAGTGAACACATCAACAAAATTGAACTTGTTTTCCTCTTATTTCATGTCTTGACCAGCCACAGCCATTAAAACGTTAATGGTAACCTATCACGAGGGGGGATAGTTATTTTCTGGAACAACACAAATTACTACATGTATGTACCTAGCCATATAATCAGTGAGGCCTTCGTAGAACTCTTTGCCCTCGTGTTCCTGGTAGAACTGTTTGGCTAAGTCCTTAGTCAGAGTAACCTCTTTTTCAAACTGAATCTTAAAACCTGCTTCCTTGATTCGCTGTATCACTTCCTCTGTGTTTGCAAGAGAAAAAAATATGTTAAGTCACTAATTTTTGCAGAGAATGATTTGATGCAATTGAAGGACCTGTTTCTTATTGATATTTAATTTACCTTGTTTTTTTATTACAAATATTTTTATACATGTAGCTAAAAAATAGATAAAAATAGATAAGGAAAATAAATGGTTATCTACTACATACTAGATACATACTTAATGTTTTTATTACAGGGTGCAGAGGAGTCAAATTTGACTGTAATTCCAGCAGTGAAAATATATGATATGGCAGTCAAATTTGACTCCTCTGCACCCAGTGTTTTACTACCGAAACAGGTAGACTGTGAATGCATGTAAGGGCAATTGATCCTGTTTTGTCTTTCCCACCAATGGCAGTTGATGCAGCCAGGTTTTGAGTAGTCAATACCCACCTGTTTGCCATATTCAGCTAACAAAACCTGAAGATCTTTCTCTTTTCCCACAACATTTTCCCTTTCTTTCAGAACTTCCTTCTGTTTACCTAATTCCTTGCAAAGTGTGGGCCAAAGGCCTGAGCATGGCGAGGTTTATAAATTTGTTGCGTGTAGATTGCTTTAGGGCGGTGGAATCTCGGGTTGCCCTTGTTTTATATAATTGGGTTGGTGTCCTGCAGTTGCCTAGCAACAAAACTGTGACAAAGCTCCAATTGACATCATCCAGTATGACAAGCGACTGGGAACGAGAATTTGTCAACTTGAAATTTCGGGGCCATTGTGACCATGTAACCAAACCTCTCCAGTTAAACCAGAAATTCCATCTCTCCTTCCCCGAGCTTTGCGAGATTCTGCGAGACATGTATTTCTAGTATTATAGTGAGAGATCTAAAGGAAACTTGTACTGTTTAGGTGGCACAGAGTTCACTGCCCTTCAGGGTCACTTGAAACTAATCCCAGACGTTTTCATGGTGGGGAAAAATGGAGGGTGGGTTCATGTTTGGCATCAAAGTCAAATGTCACTTCGCGTTTTGAATTCAAAGTCTACCTGTTTCAGCAGTATTATTTTTGTTGTTATTATGACAAGGCTGTTGTCTGACAGGAGCTCGGTAGCCTAGAGCAACTACGGAGCTAACATGGTAATCTTACTTTTGGCTAGAGACCCTCAAATTTCACAGCCTGTATGGGCTGCCAAATGTTTCAGCTTTGGGCTCCTAGATCAGACATTTTTCTCAGGCAAAAGCTTTGAATAAAACCACCAGCAGCAAGATAAAAATATTACATGTTAATATGATATTAAATAAATTAGTTTATGTACAAACCTCTTTTGTCGGGTTCAACTTCAGGCTTAATAACTGCTACAGTAGACTGAACAGGAAAGAACTGTTGAATTTCTTTTTTTGCTGCCTCAGGTGAATCAGAACCATGTAATGGATTGATAGGACTGTCCTCTACCTGGAACTGGTGCCTTAAGCTGAAACAGTTGATGCAAATTCACATTAGGGACCTTTAGATCCCACTACAACTATAAAATTGAGTATGACTATGACTTTTCTACTTTAACTTTTCCAGCTCACATGCTATAGATAATCACAGCTTGTCACGCCAATCTTATTCCTATAGTCTCTTTATCTACTGGTCAGCAACAGAAAGGAGCAAGCGTTCAGAGAACATGGCTGTCTTGAAATTCAAGTCATACTAGTCTTGTAATTAATCTCGTATTTGTACTCAAATCAATAGGTCTCTATTATACCACACCTACATGTATTTCTGGACATAAGTGATGTATTTTGGGCCGAGAGAAGGGCAGGCACTTGTTTGAATAACTTTCTTATTATAAAATGTTCAAAGAAATGCGTGCATTATGATTGGTTGGATTGAGTTCATTATATCTCATTATAAAATGCTCAAGGAAATGCACGTGCTATGATTGGTTAAACCGAGTTCATTATAACTTGAGGTAAGGTTCATTTAAACCGTTTTTATTTTATAAAAGAAATAAAAAACTTGTTCCTCGTGCATTGTTGAGTTATATAAGCACTTAAGAATTTTTAAGAACACTCGAGAAGTGCAAGAAGCACTCGCCTTTGGCTCGTGGTTCTCTGTACTTCTCTCGTGTTCTTAAAAATTCCTGCTTGCTTATATAACTCAATAATGCACTCGGCACGTTTTTTATTTCTTTAATAAAGCATGTGCCTTACGTCACACACATGCTTTATTGAGTTATAATGCACACAGCCTATGTCATTTTGAGCATGTGCAAATAATGAGACATTTTATAAAATTTATTTTATAAACTTTCTCCTCATGCATTGTTGAGTTATAAAATCACTTGGGAATTTATAATCGAGACATGCAAAAAGCAGTCAACTGTGGCAATAATGCACTTGGCTGCATTTACTATTGCCTTAGCTATGATTGGGGCTAATTGACTTGTAAGGAAGATTACAACCATGACAGCCTACACTGAAATGCATGTCGAAATAATTTTTGCAATGAAATTACCACTTTTTAAATGATGTTGTATTGTTTCACCGTTATAACCTACATGTAAGGCCTCACCTCAGAAGTTAAGGGATCTTTTGAAATTCATTTTTATGTACCTTTTTGTTGGAAAGACAATGTCCCCTTCCTCAGTACTGAATATGAATTATAACAATTGATCAGAACAAATAATTCTCTTGTATTGCACGAATAGAGAATGCCAATAATGCATGGATATAAAGCATTTGGAAACAGTAGAAACTTGATTAGTCATGTAGTCTTCAGATTAATCAATTTACTTTCTTAAGTACAGGCGAACCTCGCATAAGCGGACACCCTCGGGACCTACAGTGTAGGGTAGGTGACTGGAAGGCATTATAATGCACAGGAACATGTCTTTTAAAGTATTAAAGACCACTTGTAATAGTATTACAGTAATGCCTGCAGTATATGCCTAGTGCCACAGTAATATTTATCTAGTGTCACAGTAATATTTATCTCGTGCCACAGTAATATTTACCTATCTAGTGCCACAGTAATATTAATTTTATCTAGTGCCACAGAAGTACCTATATAGTGCCATATTAATATTTATCTAGTGTCACAGTAATATTAATTTTATCAAGTGCCAAAGTAGTAGTTATCTAGTGCCACAGTAATATTTATCTAGTGCCACAGTAATATTTATCTAGTGCCACAGTAATATTTATCTAGTGCCACAGTAATATTTATCTAGTGCCACAGTAATATTTATCTAGTGCCACATTAATATTTATCTAGTGCCACAGTAATATTTATCTAGTGCCACAGTAATATTTATCTAGTGCCACAGTAATATTTATCTAGTGCCACAGTAATATTTATCTAGTGCCACAGTAATATTTATCTAGTGCCACAGTAATATTTATCTAGTGTCACAGTAATATTTATCTAGTGCCACAGTAATATTTATCTAGTGCCACAGTAATATTTATCTAGTGCCACAGTAATATTTATCTAGTGCCACAGTAATATTTATCTAGTGCCACAGTAATATTTATTTAGTGTCACAGTAGTCTATTGCCAAAGTAATATTTATCTAGCATCACAGTAATCTTTATCTAGTACTGTACCACAGTAATATTTACCAATCTAGCACCACAGTAATATACTAGTGCCACAGTAATATTTACAAATGTATCTAGTGCCACAGTAATATTTATCTAGTGTGATTTTCTGTGACAGGCTAAAAAGGTTCTTATAATATAAGAACCTTTTTAGCCTGTCAGGCTAAATACTATAGGTTCTTAAACAGGTTCTTACTTTCAGGGTGAAAACAATTATTTCTGATATGGTGTATCTAATTAAAATTTGTTTTAATTAGTGAATTATTGACCCTGACAGGTCTAATAATCACACTAAACATTGATAAACCAACTGTATAATAATAAGATATCTGCAGTTTCTTTTTTGTAGGTCTGTACTGTATTGATGTTGCATGAATTGATTTAGTGTTTGTACTCTACCGTGTGTTTCCAATGGCCGTTAAAGCACACTTGGGTCTGCGCCAGTCTTTTCTGAGCTAAGTACTGTAATCATTCAAATAAGAACCTGCTTCATTTGTCAGGCTGAATTGATTCATTTATATTACCAGTAAGTGCTTAATTGGTCAAATTTCAGCCTGGAGGTTCTTAATCCACAGTTTCCTTTATGCAAGTTTTTACTGTATCTTAAGTGCCACAGTTGTACCTATCTGGAGCTTGTTCAGCAGCTACTGAGACTTCCTTTGGTCCTAAGATTTCTCTCCATCCCTCAACAGCATCCTCTCGAGCCAAACACAGTGCCATCATCGGTCCACTGTAAATATCAAATACAACAAATTAGAATCTCAACAGATGTTGTGGTGCAAATACTGATCTTAACATAATGAAAATATAAGAACAATTTAGGGTTCAACAAAGTTCCATCTGGACATTATTTGGTTGTCAGGGACAAGCAAATTTTTGGGTCAACTTTCCGTTTTCACTTTCTGGGACAACGATATGGGCAAAGAGGAAGGTCACCATGCCTGTTTTCACCTTATAGGGATGTAGTAACTACTTTACTAGCTTTCCCCATGGGAGGAATAGCTCTAGGATACGGTAGGGGTTTTTGGTGTTTAGTCTAGACTAGAATATGGTTGCAAAATGCAGCTAATATGGTCTGGTATAGGTTAAGGGTCTCAAAGTCCAACAGCACCCCCGCCCAAAAATTATTTTGCAGAATACCAAAAACCACCCGTACGACCCTTCCTCAAAATCTTACCATTTAAACTTTGGATAAAAATAAATGTTCTTACAAGTTAAAACAAAAATCTGTAAGACAGTTGTTTGCATATCAAAAATAGGAATTTTGAATATTTTAAAATCTGCCTTACAGATTTTTAAACAAAATTGTCTGCAGATCGATGTTGATGTATACACGCATTTAAAAATATCAAATTTAAGGTCGTTCAGCTAGATTTTGAGAAATTTATGTACGATCTCCATTTTGAGCATGCACACTACTGCATACATCACTGCTATTCACTCATCTCCGTGAGCATTACTAACTGCGTGCAGGAGGTCAGAACTCACGTGATTTTTCTTTGCACAGTATTGCTTGCATGACAGGTGTCCCTCAAAACTGTAGTAAGCCACCTTAAATCAGGGTTCTCCAGAGAAATTAGACTACCTGGCTGTAAATTGAAAGTAGGCGGCACCTGGCACTCGAGTGCCCGAAGGGCACGAGTACCTAGGGGGGTCAGGGGGCATGCCCCCACGGAAAATTTTGAGAAATGAAGACACTGGAGACGCATTCTGGTGCATTTTGGGGACAACAGAGATGAAAAAAATCATTTCATTTTCAGCCAATTTTTAACCTTTTTATTATTCACTGAAAAAAATTTTTGCTACCCTTAATTTGCTTTATATACTAAAGAAAAACATTATGGCCCGAAAGAAATCACTTTTGTTTTATCTTATGGCTACGAAGGATTTGTTTTTATAGCCATACAAGTGTTTGGAAGAAAATAGGACGGATTTACCCTTATCTTTCCCCCAAATATTTTCTGACTAGTCGGCGACCCCAGGACGAGTAGACGGCAATTTTCGCCGGTCGCCGGAGCTTCCGGAGAACCCTGCTTAAATACCACTAAACAGAAACAGTTCATTATCTTAATGCAACAAACCTGGTCATATTTGTAACCAAAGTCTCAAAGAAATCTGCATCTTTATGTTCCTCATAGAAAGATTCTGCCTGCTCCCTGGACAACATGATTTCCTTTGACATGGCTATAGTAAACCCTGACTCTTCTATTTTTGAAAGTATAGACTCTGAAAGGCAATGTGACATGGCTATAATAAACCCTGACTCTTGTATGTTTGTAAGTATAGACTGTCAAAGGTAATGTGACAAGACTATAATAAATGCTGACTCTTGTATCTTTGTAAGTATAGACTGTCAAAGGTAATGCGACATGACTATAATAAACCATGACACTTGTATCTTTGCAAGTATAGACTGTCAAAGGTAATATGACATGATTGTAATAAACCCTAACTCTTGTATCTTTGTAAGTATAGACTGTCAAAGGTAATGTGACATGACTATAATAAACCATGACTCTTGTATCTTTGTAAGTATAGACTGTCAAAGGTAATGTGACATGACTATAATAAACCATGACTCTTGTATCTTTGTAAGTATAGACTGTCAAAGGTAATGTGACATGGCTATAATAAACCCTGACTCTTGTATCTTTGTAAGTATAGACTGTCAAAGGTAATGTGACATGACTATAATAAACCCTGACTCTTGTATCTTTGTAAGTATAGACTGTCAAAGGTAATGTGACATGACTATAATAAACCCTGACTCTTGTATCTTTGTAAGTATAGATTGTCAAAGGTAATGTGACATGACTATAATAAACCCTGACTCTTGTATCTTTGTAAGTATAAACTGTCAAAGGAAATGTGACATGGCTATAATAAACCCTGACTCTTATATCTTTGTAAGTATAGACTGTCAAGGTAATGTGACATCGCTATAATAAACCCTGACTCTTGTATCTTTGTTAGTATGGACTTTGTAAGTATAGACTTTTTGTAAGTATGTGACATGTAGTGGCTTTATTGAGGATTGAGGGGAAACAAAACTCACTGTTTCCTGTCGGGCCAGTCATTAAGTGTTTTCTTATACCTCCCAACTCAAAAACAGAAAAAATTGTATAGATGTCAAGTTTATTTATTTATTTACTCACACAAATTGCCGCAGTTTCAAGGAACACGACCTGATCACATGAAATTCAAGTTGTTGTTTCCCTAGGGAGTTAGTGAGTGTAGTTCACTCTAGGGAGTTAGACTGTTTTGACCCATGGCACGTGACACGTTCTTGCCCAATCAATAAAGGTGTTTTTCATCAAGAGATAGGAGATATGACAATGTTTTTTCTTTGCCTGCTCCCTATCCCTCACTCACCACAATTAATACATAGTACTATACATGTACATGTATGTCTAGAATGCCTTGGATTTATTATATGTTACCTCTACGTGTGCGAAGTGCATCTGGTCTGATAAGAGCAAGGGTTCTCTGTAGTCGTTTCTTTTTCCTCCTTTGAATTATGGTAGGAGCCACAAAGTCAGGGTAAAAAAAGGCAAGCTCTCTGAAATGCAAAGGAACAATGTTACCATTTAGCAATACACATGTACATGTACAGCACATCAATAATGGACATCTATCAACATCTCCCATGCAACAACTTGCCTTCAAGACCTAATATATATTAATATACCACAATGCTTTAAAGTGCCTATCACCCCTAGAAAGTTATTTTCAGAATCAGCTCTATGTACATTGACTAGTTGAATGGTCAAATATTTCTTGTTTTGAACGTCGCATTTGTGAGTTATAGAGATTTGAATTTAAAAAATGCTAATTAGATGACGTCAGCCCGGGAATTTGCCATTATTTCTATGCCAGTTTACAATGCACAGTTTACAGCTTGAGGGTAATTAATTTGATAAATACTAAAAATAAACTGTGGATAGTCAATTTATTCGTAAAAAATATTACTTAGAGGTGTAAACAAGTAGTTGTATAATAAATGATTCCCGGGTTGACGTCATCTAATTAACATTTTGTAAATTCAAATCTCTATAACTCACTAACACGACGTTCAAAAGAAGTAATATTTTACCATTCAACTATTCAATGTACGTAGAGGTGATTCTGAAAATAACCTTATAGGGGTGATAGGCACTTTAAAACAGGAAACCTTTTGCTAGAATGCATAAGTCAAATGGATGTACATAAACTTGGTAAAGTACAAAAGCAATTGAAGCATGCCTTCCCTGCAAAATTTTGACTTTAAAACATACACCCCACTGCCAGAAATAGTGAGTAAGGCCTGCTTATATTAAGCCACAGTGAAATCTACTTACCTGGCTGCACTTTCAGCTGAGTCACAGCCATGGACAGCATTCATCACAGTGTCAGTCCCATAAATAGCTCTCAAGCTGTAATAACAACAACTTTATATCAATCCCATATCTTGAATAGTGTGCTATATTTCTGGAAGGATCTACTATATTTCATGTGCTATATTTCTGGATCTACAGTTAAACTTGTATCAAGTGGACACTGTCCATTTAAGCAGACGTCTTCTTTCTGCAACATGAAAATTTGGTGCCTGCGTAGGTGGTAATTAATAGGCACAACATCAGGGCTGCAAGCTGCAATGCAACATTGTTGCACAACAAGTTGCAGGATTGTGTTGCCTGTATTACATGTACTTCACCTTAAGGGTTAATTATTATTGTTGTATGGTAATGTGATTGGAAGTTATATAGGCTACACTGAACATGTAGCTGTGTGACTTTCCTTTAAAGAGTAAAATGGATACTTGACCTGGTTGGAGCCTCCTCCTTAGCAATGTTGATATCTTTTGGTCCAATAAGATCCCTGAAATAATCGACAGCACCATCACCAGCTTCTGGGGAGTCGCCAGCTTTGCTTAACAATAGAGTCATGCAAGGGCCACTGAAAATAATATTTAATCATCAATCGACTTTGCTTAACAAGGGTCACACTTTACACATGGTAGACAAAGATCTAGAATACATGTTTCTATCAGCAAAATGAATTGGACAGCAAGGCCACTGACTACTATATTTACCATAATGGGCCGCGTCACGCAAAAAGGGCCCGGATGACATGGCACGTGATTTCAAGTAATTTGCATTTAAATCAGCTGCTCAAAATGGCGGAAGCTTTGCGGTATCTGCATTCAAGGCATGATTTTTACGGTTTTAATTTTGATTTCTGGACTTTTTTCGCTTCCATCATATTATTTAGGGATTGAAGTGGGCAAAAAAGCTGAAAACTCAAAATCGAGAAAATATGTCATCCGGGCTCTTTTCGCATAACGCGGCCCATATGTCAATCGACAAAATGAATAGAACCGCTTCACAATGTACAGTGCAGTAGATAATAAGGGGCATCAAGTAAAAAGGACACAGTTGTTGCCTAGTAACAGAAGATTGGCACATGTAGCTCATGGCACTCAAGGAACTGATCTGAGTACCTAATGGTTTTTGGTTAGGGCACCTATATACAGTACATGTAACATTCCAGACCTTGCGTGGCTCTTTACCTGTAGTTCTAAACTTTATGCTGTTTGGTCTTATTCAAATTGTATTTAGGTTAAAAACAGCTTTGAAGGTGTTTCGAGATATTTTCGACATAAATGTACATGTAAGCTTTTCAGTTAAATTCAAATCATTATTTTTCTAAGGGGACCAACATTAACAAATAAGGTTCTGTTAAAAAAACATAAGCCCTATGCCAGAAAAAAACCCTCGATTTCATATTAGAAAATCCATGCATGCACTAAAACATGTTTAAATTGATAGCTGTCAGTTAGTAGTTTATCTGATTAAAGAGCAGGATGTCCTTAAGCTACAATCATATCAACAAATGTAGTGCAGTGTACTGTAGCTTAAGAAGACATTACAAAGCTAAGTCATGTATCTATGTAAGCACATTGGAAAAGAAGTCAGCCATTTTAGAAGTCTAATAACCAATAAATAATTATTGTTATTTTCCAGTATTCAAAGGAATTCCTGTAGCCACTGCCTGAGAAACAAACATTTTACTGTAAAAGTATTTTTGGCAAAGTTAAACTCAAAACCAATGCTGTGGTGCTGATCTATAACCCTTTGCTGGCTAGTCGAGGATGTTTGCCATCAAGTCATGGGGGCGGTCCAGGCGCCTTTGCAGGAGTGATTTTAAGCCTTGCTTTGTTTAGCTTGCTCGCTTGCTATTGCACTCGTGTTTACCAGCATTTGCATTGCAAGTCTGCTCTTAACCCTTTAAGCCCCAAGAGTGATCTGCATCAAACTTCTCCTTGTAATTCCAATGCCTAATCAATCAAAAAGGTCATGAGAATTAAGGACATGATCACACAAGATGAATTCTCTTGAAATCTACAATTTCTCCCCACTACTTCTATAGGAAATGTATTGGGACAAGAAATGAGAATTTAAATTTTGATATCGGGGCTTAAAGGGTTAAGCTTCGCTCCCTACCCCTTCCTCCTGGCTGGTAAGTTATCTGGTTTCCACTGAGTTGCTCAGTGTGACGGGTGCCTGGGTGGTGGGCTGATTCAGGGTTGCCATGGATACCTCCTCGTGCCCAGAGATCTTGCTAGCAGCATACCCCCACCATGCGGCACCTATCCCCCAAGCTCATCTATGCGTGATGAGTTTAAAAGTCAGAAAAACTTAAACTTGTTTATCATGCTGCAATATGATAATCATAGATGCAACATATCAAACAGGGCAGATCGTAATCCTAAAGTACATGACCATTCAGATACAATTGCTACTGAGCAGTACTTTAATTCATTTGCTGCTATTGGTTAAAATTTATTACTGGTTTTTATGCAACATGAAATTTGGATTTTTTCTTGTTTTGTTCTTGGGCAGTCTTGAAAGTGAGAGAAAGACTTCATTACCTAGACATGAATTCCACCAGTTGATCAAAGTGTTCAGAACCTTCATGCTGTTTGTAAAACTCTGCAGCTTCTTCCTTTGACAAGAGTTTTTCTTCCTTCTTTAAAACCTCCATACCCGACTCTTCAACCTGTATATTAAAGGCAAACACAATGACTGCAGACTTACTAACACATACATGTACAGTACAACAGTCTCAGGACAAGATATGTAAGTTAGAATAATTATTTGGTCTGAGTCCTTGGACCCCAGCACCGTACAATATTGGAGAGAAATAGAAAAGTGAAAATTAAGCACTCAGCCCACAGTAAAACTAAAACTAAACATTATCAAAGACTTGAGAAAATAGAATTCTTTATATATTTTTAAATTGCACTTAAAACGGTTATTTACTGTTCACTATAGTCCTCCCTGTATATTTTTGGGTGGGGGTGTGTCACTGGGACTGCTTCAAAACCATACCCTTCACAGCGACACATACCCATGTGGATTTTATATGAGAGTATCCCCCTGGGACTTTAGTACATTTCTAATGTGATTTGTCAATGAGTTCCAAAGTGATGGTGCAGAAACAGCAAATGAATGCCCACCACACACTTTCAGATTAAACACAGGTTTTCAAGCAAATTATTTAACAACGAGAATGAAGAGCTCTTAAGGGATGATACTTAGTTAAAAGATCTGTGATATACAGCTGTAGCATGGCACTAACCTGTTAAGTGCTGCGACCAACAGAATCTTAAAATTGATACGATGTTAGATTGATAGCCAATGAAGGTTAACGAGGAGTGTGGTCACAAGAATCATTTTCTGGTCCAAATAGTAAAATGTAATTTAAAGAATTTCATGTAGGTCAGAAGTTCATGCATTTTGGAAAGAAACAAAAAAAACAAGCTGTTATTCTAAAAAGATAATTACAGAGTGTCTGAAAAATCTTTCAGGGTGCATGTCTCATCAGTGGGTCATTTTTTCTCCTTGAAAAAGTAGACTTTTTGCCCTAATTGGATCAGTTTCAATTATCTGACCATGACTTGGTCACTATTAATAATATTAATTTTTGAGAATAGAGCAATTAATATATATTTAAGCAAAAACACCTTAGTTTTAAATACAATGTAGCTCAAATCAACAAAGCCCTTCACTATTCTCCATAACATCGTCAACTCCCTAACAATAAACTTGGTGACACACTGACAGTAAATACCTTCTGGATTATTTCATCGACAAGTCCAGCTTTAACAGCATCAGGTTTAATGATGGCCACAGTAACCTGCTTTGGAAGCTCCACTACACAATTAAACAAAAAATAATAATTATATAAAATTTGAATCAAAATTTTCAACTCTGCATGGTTGGCTCATGGTTACACAGTGGTGAACATATTATTCAACAATACACAGCCCAGTTCATTATGCTTTTCACCATAATATGTTGGATAATACAAAACCTGACTGACAAAGCCTTGTCACATGTATTGTTTTGCTACACTGTAGATACAGACTACACTACACTGCACTGCACTGCACAACACTACATGTACACTACACTATACTATACACTACACACTATATACTACAGTACACTATACACTACACTACAGTACACTATACACTACACTATACACTACACTACACTATACACTACAGTATACACTATACACTGTACACTACAGTACACTATACACTACACTACACCATACACTACACTATACACTACACTACAGTACACTATACACTGCACTACACACTACACTACACTACACTACACTACACTACACTACACTACACTACACTACACTATATACACTACACTACACTATATACACTACATGCTTGGCTTCTGAGAGATTTCCCCGCCACAGTCACTCCACCCAAGTTATGTATAAATTTTAAATTTAATATTAATTAACCTATTTATGTATTATCGTTTTTATTCTGCTTGTAATTCATTCTGTGTGGCAAAATAAAAAAATAAAATAAATAAAAAAATACATGTACACTACAGTACACTATACACTACACTACACTATATACACTACATGTACACTACACTACACTATACACTACACTACACTATACACTACACTGCACACTACACAACACTACACTGCAGACTGACTACCTTCCTTATCTGCCTTCTGGACTACCTTCATGCTTTGAGTTCGCGATCTAGTAGTCATCCTCTCAGCTTAAGAAAAAAGTTTAAGACGTTAGTAAATTGAAAATCTTACTTACTATAATTACTACATTTTTTTTAATTTTTAAAAATCTTTATACAGGTGACCAATGTCACAATAATTATGTGTAGGGCATTAATCTAAATCTAAAAAACTAACTAAAAAGTTAAACTAAACTACACTAAAAAATTCCAGCAACAAATAAATTATACCAGTGACCACTGAACATTGTAATCATTCTTGTCACCACTGAGATTCAATTTTTTGGAAGTCATTTTTAAGATTAATGGAATGGGTTATTTTAACTAGAGAATGCTCTCATTCTCAATCGGTACTCCTCACTGTAAACAAAATAATATCTAGTAAACAGATTCCTCACCAAGTTCCTCCTCCTCTTCATCAATGTCCTTTTCTTCATCCTTCTTCTCATCGCCTATTACAGGTTCTTTCAAGGCTTCTTGGTCAACAAACTATGGCAATAAAGAATATCAACCACACAGTCTTCAACTTTTGGTTTAATAATTAAAAAGTAAACAAAGTTGTAGTTATTGAATTATGAAACTACAGTACTGTATAGCCACAACAACCAACAATGAACCACAAATAGAAGTCAAATTGTTAAGAAACAAAATGTAATCCTTAATAAATAAAGCAACATTTCAAAACTGGTCCCACGACTATCATGATAAACCAGCTTGGATATGGTCACATAATTGAAGACGTCGGAGCATGTCCAACCTATGTCGAATTTGAGACCTTTTTTTTTTTTCGCGCTCATTTCGCCTCATTTTTGGCATGTAATCTACAAATTAATTGCAAAACATTGTTCAGAATTTTTTTATGCTGTAGTTTCCGTCGTTTTAGAGAAATAACGTATGCAAAAAACAAAAATTAACTAAACTCCCTGTCTTTCCGTTGAATCCGGCTCGAGAAAATGACTCCCAAAGTTTACCCGAATTTCTCGATTTTATGCCGAGGTTTTTTCACTTCAGATGGCCAAGTTTGGGCCCGTGCCGCTAAATCCTGCTCAAGAAAAATTTATCCCAAAGTTCATTCCCTCAAAATCGCTTCATTTTTATTGCCGATGGTCAGCAAAGGTGTCGCAAAGCATGTCGGGATACCAATGGCGACATCAAGCACGGAATGCCCACCGAAACAAAATACGGAAAATATTATAAGTCTCGAAGCACTTCGGATATCGGGCATTTCGACTACGGCACGGGATGGCAAATGGGCCACAACTCACAACACTGCCCCTTTTCTGATCCGAAGTGATTCCAGACTTTCCCCCGGCTCCGTCTTGCCAATCAACGTCTATTTTCACCTCGACAAGAAACACGACTCGTTTCTTTGAGAGGTGCTAGAGACTTACGGATTTCAGGACTTAATGATGTCCTTCCATCACCGGACGGGCCTCAAACATACACACGCTATGGACAATGTGTTAACCAAAGCGAACTCGCGATCGATAAGCGAGCCAGGCGCACGTAAATAGCGGCATTTTTGTTCAGGTTGTTGGCACTGGTCAAGAGCATTGCGGTCGCATAGTCTCACGGCCAATCTGCTTTTCATGGCGTCGTTTTGGAGCACGTTTCGTACAGTTTTGGAAGGAACTAAGCTCGGATGTACGGTCAAATCACTAGAGGGCCAGAACTCATCTTTCTTCAGGTAGTTTAGTTTAGTTAATTTTGCTTTTTATATACGTTTTTTTCTCTAAAATGACGGGAAAACCAGCATACAAATTTCTGAACGATGTTTTGAAGTTAATTTGTAGGTCACATGCCAAAAATGAGGCAAAATAAGCGCGAAAAGACAAAAAAAGGTCTGAAATTCGACATAGGTTGGTAATGCTCCGGACGCTTCAATTATGAGCTACATTTTGTACTCTTTTAGGCCGTTTTGCTGCTGGAATTTTTGTGGGTGATTTTTATGGAAGCTGCGCAATTGAAAGGAGCCCTTTTAATGTGTATGTGTATAAATAAAACCATGTAACGGTCTTGTAAGTATCATTAGGAGACCTTAGTGCCTTATCAGCACAAATGCCTTGCTGCCTTGCACAAATGCTTCATTCATGCCTCATAGATAATGTGCAGTCATGCATGGTGTTGATGTACATGATGGTTGTGGATCGTTGTGGGTCATTGTGCAGTTCCAGAAAATATCCATACCTCCCCACGGAAGGTTTGTTGGTTTGAACCCACCCCCTTGGAATTTCCAGTTTAGCTTCATACTTTCCTTTAAAAAGTTTGGCTTTTAAGACCCCCCTCGCCCTCGGAATTTCCAGTGACCTTCCTTGGGGTGGGTATGGATATTTTCTGGAACTGCACATTTTGGGTAGTTCTGCAATTTAGTAACTATACGGTCAAATAATTTTCTGGGCTTGAAGTTCAAAACAAGATAAAGCTAATATCTGAATCCAGATTTATAGAATTAACAATATGGATTCCGACAAAAAAAAAAATTCCCTCATTTGAACTCTGACAGCTACCTAAAAACTCTGTAAATTAAATTGAAACACCCCAACTTGTGTTTTACACTGCAGTCTGGCCACAAAGTTGGCCATTTATTTTAGCCATGTTTGCAAGAGCAATAAACCCTTTAAGCCCCAAGAGTGATCAGCATCAAATTTCTCCTTGTAATATCAATGCCTTATCACTCAAAAAGGTCATGAGAATTAAGGACATGATCACACAAGATGAATTATCTTGATATCCAAACAATTTCTCCCTACTACTTCTATAGGAAATGTATAGGACTAGAAATGAGAATTTAAATTTTGATATTGGGGCTTAAAGGGTTAAAGGTCACACCCAAAAGTATATCAAAAGCATCAATATGAGTTCCAAGGATTTCAAAGGTGATCAATATTCTTTTGCAGCAAGCCAACTTAAAATTGACACCAGTTAATTTGTCATCATGCAACAAAGTTTAAGTTGATATGCATGCTAATTGACGTGCAATCATAATAAATTTATTACATGACAACCACTGGATACCTCAAAAAGAAAATTATAAAAATTAATGGATTGAAATCCACAAATCAAAAACCACAAACATGACCTTTGACCCTATTGAGTTGTACTCTGTATATTTTTTGGTGGCGGTGTGCCGCTGGGACTCTGAAACCCTTACCCTATACCAGACCATGTTCAGCTAATTTTGCAACCCTATACTAGACTAGACACCGAAAATCCCCACCCTATCCCAGACTTGCTACTTTAAGAACTGCTTCACTATTTGTGAAAAACCATCTGTCAACAATGTTGCTGCAATATGATTTTATTTCTTCTTGTCTCTTTCGAGTTTCAATTCCTATTTTATACTTAATTATTCATACCACTGATCAGCTTCCGAGCAAATGATACCCTATTCTAGATCAAAACTCTCTGATTTCTATACCCTATCCCAGACTAAACTGCTTGAAAACCATACCCTTCACAGCAGCACATACCCATATAGCTTATACACTGTATAAAGGAGTTCACCCCCCCCCCCCCCGTAGAAGTTATGTCTTGTCTTCTTGTTTTATTCCCTGAGACATCTGGTTGAATTTCTGAGTGCACATGTTATTGAAAGATGTGGTAAAAAAGAGAAACATAAAAATTGATTTACTGTACTATTAATCCTGGCTTAGCATTAATCAACTTTTAAACAATCAGGCCCTCGTTGTTACTACACAACACGAGGTGTGGAAAATGGATTCTTACTTACATGATTGTATAATTAAAAAAATAATGCTTAAGCCAGGCATACACTTACACTTAGTGAAACAACAATAAATTTTAACTTACTGGAACTCTGTCATTTATTCCATCCATAACTTTGTGTTCTTTTTCCAGTTCACTGCGTATAGTCTTGATCAACAAGGGACAATTGCATCCTCTCACGACATTCACAAGGATGCCACCCTAAAAAACAAATAATCTTAAGCCCTTCATGGCCAAACAAGATGCTGTGGGAGCGTATACTTGGGCGTCATTGTATTAGGCATATTGGAAACTATACATGTACAGCTGTAAATTGTCTTGGGAGTCTGCATGCACAATAGTTTACAGTCTGATGCTAGGGAGTATGGGATAGTGTGAGCAGTCTAACAAAGAAGCATGTTAACCTTCGAAAACAAGAACACAGCACACTTAGTGTGCGAGATCGCACGCAAATTATTAAAATAGCGTGTCCACTGTGTCAAAAGATTAGAGTACTGAAAAATACAAATCAATGCAAAGTGGCCTTTCGAAGCCATGAATCTTTCAGTTTATTTGCCTAGTCAGGACCTGGGGTCAAAACAACTTTTCAAATTAAAAGTTTTGCTGGAAGTATTCCCGCCATTATTATGAATGAAACTTATAAATTTAATCAAAGTTAATGACAGAAGTGATAATTTAGGAGGAGAGAAACAAATTGAGCCCTTTGAAATAATATTTTTTCAGTTGAAGTAATAATGTTGCAATTTGCATAATGTAAAAAGTAATTTGAAACCTTCCTAGTAAATGCATAACGCATAAAACATCTCGCAATCAGACACAAAAATATAATTATCTAATTTTTATCCTTATCCGAAACATAGAAAAGAAAATTAAATGAAAAAGTCACCACTTTAAGGTTATTTTCGCCTGAGAAACATTCACTAGCGCAAGCAAAACTCGCAAGAAATGTATCACAAGACATGTGCATTGTTTACATCATCTATCAGCAGTGAATTTTTGCACCTAAAGTTACTGTTGGCTGTTCTGTTCCTTCAACTTCTCAACAACCGAAAAAAGTGAAATTAATTGAGATTCCTATCACGCTTATATTTCTTCCTTTGCTGGGGGGGGGGGACTCCCATATAAAAATGACAGGGGTGCTCATTGTACCTTTTAGGGGTCAAAATTTGTACATTGGTACCTCTTAGGGTGGTAAAATTCAAAATCACCCCCGTTGGAATTATTGCGGTACCTTTTAGGGTATTAAGCCCAGAATATGACATGTGTTGTTTAAGAATTGGTACCTCTTAGGAGTAAAAATTCATTTTGAGCCACGCCCATCAAACAACATTCTGGTACCTTTTAGGATGCTTTTCGAAAACTTCCTACGAGCACCCCCGTCATTTTTATATGGGAGTTCCCTCCCTGGGGCTGTCCCGTGTTCACTTTTAATTATAAAAAGCGCTACTTGTATGTATTCTTCTAAATCTTCTTCATGTTCATTTAAACATGTTGTAGCAGGTGTCCGTCCTGAAGGTATAGTAGAAGACATTACGAGAGTGTCAAACACTTCCGCATTGTCTTCTTGAGTTTCCTTATGCATACTGAATATGAAACTGTTAGATGCAACAGAGAAAACACAACTCGCACTTTGTCACGTTCGCCTCGCATCGACAAACAACAGCTAGGCTAAAATGAACAAGAGGCTCCAAGCAGCCTATACTCATGCGCATGCGTAAGAAAGTTTTATGATATATTTTAAACATGATAAGAAGATGTCTGACATGGAGAAGAGTTACTCCTTTCATTCAGTCATCATTCCTGCAAACCATGTTGTTTACTATTGAATGTTTTGTAAATGAAGGTTGTACCACAATGAAGCCAGTGATTCTTCCGAGTGTTATATATACCTAACGTGAACATTAGTAATGTAAAGAGGGTTGTAGGAGACGCTGTCGTGACACTTCAGTAACGCTATTTTACCGGAAGTGAGAGTAACCGGAAGTCACTAAACAGGAAGGGTACTACCAAACTGCAATTTTATACTTGGCTGCTATGTGCAAGTAACAATTTTCACTTGCAGTGACATGTGGCTCTTAATTTTCTGTTACTTTCATGTTTTTGTGTTTACTTGCACCAATTTTAAATGCGATTTTAATGAGCTCAGATCAACTCATTACAAGTTTTTCACCTTCTGGGAACCAAGTGCAAGCTGTCACAAGCTACTCTCAGTATTGTTTATTTTGCTGTATTTGGGTGACGTGCACAAGGTTGTAATGAAATGGCTTTTGAGTATGTTTGGCCACACACCTTATGCAACAGATGGAGACTTGACCACTGAGTCACATTCACAATTTTACCTATCAGGCCCCGGTTCCTGGAAAGCCGATTAAACTGTCCCTCGATTAGCGGTTAATCCACGATTAAGTTTCTTATTCCTAGGATAACTAATCGAGGGATAAAATGGCGTTCCTGAAAACGGATTTAACCCTCGATTAACTATCCCCCGATTATACTCAGAATAAACCGGTTTGACCAGTTATTCACATGCAGGCGCGCGCGAAAATGACAATGCGCGGGAAAAAGGCGAAGCTTGCAAGCTCTTGTTTTCCATTCTGACTCAAATAAGTCTTGTCACAAATAATACAAATCAAATCTTGATATTGGTCACCGTTGTTTTAGTCGAAGAAAAGAAACGTAATCTCTTGTGATTTGGTCAAAGGAAACAGAAAGAAAATCAATGATTCAGTTCAAAGCGATGTTGACTCGGTGAAGGAAAGTTAAAACTGATAAAGCTGTAATCCAAATCAGTGAGTCCATTCGATTATTTCAATTGTCAAATTAGCTAAAATTGTCAGCCATGTAACCTTTTAATTAAATCTGAATAATAAAGCAGTGATTTCAAAGAAAGAGCTTTCATAGTTTTATACCAACATCGTAGCTTTGATTGCGTATAGAGTTCACGCTAAAAAATCGAAACTTGTCTTTCATCTTCTCTTCAATTTAAGCTTTAAATATACTTAAGACTTATATCTTATTTTTGCAATCTTTTCCCACCCTTTTCTACTGCAAGTGCTGCACAAATACAGTTGTAATTATTTAATTCAAGAATTCTTGGATAGAGTCCCCAAACCGGTAAAACGATATGTAAAGAGTTTAATATATGACGTTTAAAAATTTACGAGCGCTAAAAGACATTGTAAAAGAATATAACTTATTTCATGACGTGTTGTTTTTATTTTGCTTTTCAATAATATAACTAAGCTTCATATATTCTGCTTCGTGAAAGCCATGCTAAATACAAAAACTACATCTCTTGAATCGTATCGTTCAAAAAGGTTAGCATGATTGCTGTAAGCTTAGCAAGAGCTTTATTATGTTGAGTAATTGCCGAGACTGCAAGATTTGCGTGTTTGCGGGTGTTTGTCCGCCTTGACTCGATCACCTTTCACTGCAAATTACATTTTTCTGCCGAAAACTCGGTTTATTCCCTCCGGAATCTGTAACAACAGCAAGTTCAT
The DNA here is from genome assembly GCA_024195265.1 of Dendrophyllia cribrosa. NCBI lineage: Eukaryota > Metazoa > Cnidaria > Anthozoa > Scleractinia > Dendrophylliidae > Dendrophyllia > Dendrophyllia cribrosa. Next base: position 6,759,352 of record JAJLRJ010000014.1, on the reverse strand, counting down.
CTATCATTAAAGTCGCCAAGAGGAACAATTTCTAGTATAAGTTGCTTTCTATATTTCCTGGACCAACTTAACGAACAGTTTACTCCGCCATTTTGTTTGTTTTGACAGAATTTATTCGCCGATTATATTAGTGAGTTAATCGACCTCGCTAGGTGGATTAAATTTAACCCTTATTTTATCCCTTGGTTAGCGCTAACCTTGCTTTCAGGAACAGAATCTAATCGAAGGATAAATTTTATCCGTCGATTAGGCTGATTTAATCGTGGATTAGCGCTAATCGGCTTTTCAGGAACCGGGGCCAGATTATTAGGTTTTTTAGGAATTTTAACCAACGTACGGAGAAGTGTCGAGAAGGCAAATATGGTTTGACGAATGTCTAACTTTGAGAAGACAAGACTTACTGCGTTAATTAATAATAAAGTACTACAGTGTAATGTACTAATGTACTGTGAATATTAAGAGAACAAGACTAATACAGTAAGAGCACACTAATGTACATGTACATGTAAGAAAAAATGTTGAGAAGACAAGAGGAATGAACTAATACATAGAGGAACATTGAGAAGGCAAGACTAATGACGTCATACAACAACAAAAATACCGTTGTGAATATAGGAAGAAACTTCCCAAGACAAGACTTATAAAAACACTGAGACGAAAAGGCTAGTATCATACAAACGAACTGACATACTATATAACATACAAAGAAATGTTGAGAAGTCAAGATCAACACCTTATGAATGAAGTAATGTAAAGAGCAACATTATAAAGACAAAACAAATACTGTACAAACGTACTACCTTATGGAAGACTCTCAAAAAGAAAAGATTGAAATACCATACACGTACATTGTACAAATGAACAGAGAAACATTGAGTATAAGAACTGGCAAGACTGATACTGTACAAATGAAAAAATGGGGGTGGGGAGGTGGATTTTTTCTGGAAATACCCCTTGTTCTTATGGTAATGGTGACTCTCAGTAGACCCATGCACCCCAAAGAGTGCCTATTTTTTTATCACGTTCAATGAAACTGTAACTGACTTTGTATTAGGTTGTTTAAAATTTGTCGTTTTTTCACCTCTCTGTATCCAGGTTATTTACAGTGTATTTAACGGTTAATACCTTCATACAACTCACAGAAGACATTTTCAAATTGCACACCCTAAAAGGTACCAACACTGCATTTTTAACCCCAAAAGATATGCCAGGCATCCCTGTCACTATACCCCACCTACCAGGTCTCTTGCACCCCATACCTTATAAGAAAAATCAAATTATTAGGGTATGTTTGATTGACTGCATTCAGGAATAAGAATGGTCTCTGAGAATTGTTTGTTCATGCACACTTGCAGTATACATGTTATTCTGGAATGTGTTCAATCAAACACGCCCTTAAGTTATACTTACAGCATAGAATAGGAAAGTTGGTTGACTTTTCATTCGATAACCTTCTAAATTATCAATGGTATCTGTTTCAGCCTGTCAAAGAAACAACAAAGATATAGAACTACATGTAATTATTGGAAGCAAATTTTGGCAATGATCAGGTAAACTAGGTGTGCAGGGGCTATGGTATATGAGTGGTGCTGTAAAGTAACAGTATCCCGCCAAACTATTTAAATTTTTGTTAACAAATTTCAATGATACATTACTAAACACCATCGAGTATACACCTTTTTTTCATTAAGGGTACCGTGGCTGATTAATTTTTCTTTTATATTCATGCTAATCAGTCTGACTAGCTTCATTAGCACGTGCTAGTCAGGCTGATTAGCATGAATATAAAAGAAGATTGGGAGTACCCTTAAGATGTAAGTAACGTCGTTGTGTGCAATACTTACAGTAGCAAACACAAGCAAGTCATCTCCAAGTTCATTTTTTATTCTCTTGAAGGAACTGACAATAGCTTTACATGGACCACACCATGCTGAATAAGTATCCACCACTACATTAAAAAAATGTTCAATATTTAGTTTTACTGAATCAATTCTAGAGACAAATTTAATTGTATAATGATTATAAAATTATTACCGGTATACATCACGATGTTAAATCAGAAAGAGTAGAACCCTTTTATTGAAGAGACCACGTCAGGGCCAGACTCCATCATACATGTAAGGAGGGGGCGGAGTGAATAAGGAAAGGGGTGGAGTGAATAAGAGGGAGGGGGAAGTAAATAAAGGGGGAAGGGGGTGTTAAAATTCAATGTATTCTGAAACTACACAATTACTGGTAATTTTTTTACCCTCAGGGTTCAACCAAACTCTCAAATAACTTTTTCAAATAAAATATGTTAAAGAATTTGTTACTTGAAAACAAAATTTCAGTGCTAGAACTTTGCAAAATATCTGAGGTGCTGGGAGCGAGAATCCAAGGGCCTATTGCTAAATTTTGGCTGTTTTTAGTTTTGCTTTTTCTACATGTAGATGCACACTACAGCTGTATGTGACTTCCAATTTATATGATAAACATTTCCTGGATCTGTTTGGTTTGACCAAAATGTGAGCAAAAGGTTAAAAAAAATGCAGACAATAGGCCCTTTATGGTGAGCAGCCCTAACCTATGAGTCCTTCCTTTGATAAAAGCTCATCCCACTGTTCTTGTGTTTTTATTTCAATCTGAAAAGAGAAAGTCACATACAGTCATCAATTATATCAATAATATTGGGATTGAATAAAAAAATAATTTCCAAAAAACAAATACATGTAATCAGAAGGGTAAACATAAGCACTAAGACATAATTCCTTGTGAAATGAGGGCCAAAGGTCCGAGTGTAGCGAGGTTTATAAATTTGTCATGCACGGATCACTTTAGGGTGGTGAAATCTTGGTATATACTTCATGCTAACACACCGTATAGGGATCCTATCATATAGGGATCCTAAAAACTCATTTTAAAATGGTTAGCTTTTATTTACTGTTATGGGTAGTGATATCCATAACAGTAAATAAAAGCTAACCATTTTAAAATGAGTTTTTAGCCCTAAATAAGTGCCGGATTCTTTGATGTGCATAAATTAAAACCCACCATGAAGTACACTGTATATCCTGAAATCTTGGGTTGCCTTTTTACACGTGTATATATTTTGACATGGTGTCCTGCATTTCCCTAGCAACAAAACTACAACAAAGCTCCAACTGACGACATCCAGTGTGACAAGTGATTGGAAACAGAATGTCTCAACTTTAAATTTCGGAGCCATTGTAGCCATGCAACCTAACCTGATCTCCAGTTAAACCAGAAATTATTGTGGAATTTTGATTTTTTGAGGACTTATAATTTATTCTTTCTTTAGTTAATATTTCTTTGCGTTCATCTCTTATGACATTTTATTCTTCCTACACTGTATATGAAAGGGGTAACTTTTCTGTCAAAAACAGTATATGACAGGGTAAGGATTTGGACCTCAGGGCGGAGCATCCCATGTACAAAACTTTGTTGAGTACCCCCCCCCCCCCCCACCCCAATGGATTTCAAGATATCAAAGCAAGCTTAAAGCAAGCTCCTGGCCATAATCATGAAAACAGGATATTTCAGCCTTGACACTGTCGCTTTAATAGTACTGGCTTGATTTTTTGGAAAATTTATTGTGAATGCCAAAATTCATCAACCTTACCTTTACATTGTGACTGTTTCTAAGGGCTACATTGTAGCTGTTTACAGGATCAGCACATTTTTTAGGAGTGTCATAATAACAATGTTTTTCTAGACCAAAATCATTTTAAAACACTGTATGGAGTACGAGATGAATGGCTACACTGCACATTTACATGATACTTATAATCTGATATACATTTGAATTTTCCATAAATTATTCTATTAACCGCTGCCTGGTTTAAGCTCAGTCAATAGAGTGCCAGTCTGCAGAGCGGGAGGTCGTCATCGCCTGAGGATGAAGGCGCTGCCTTTGTTATGACATCTGCAAATGGTTAGAACTTCATACGGCTCAGATGACCATGTAGAAATGGCAGTCCCGTCTCCAATGGGGACGTAAAAGAACCCTGGCTGTGACCACCCTCAGTGCCATAAATTGTTCATGGGTGGGGTGGGAGTGATGAGATCAACAATGGACTGATAGCCGCTGCCTGAGGTACCTTAATAAGCTGACGTCTGATCTTGTTCTTATAAGTGTATGTAAAGTGCCTTGAGACATGATATATGCACTATGTCTCTTCCTTCGTTTTGGTAAACCTATTACGATGACCTCTTGCTGGTATGACAGCACATAATGGTATGAGGTTTTGGACTGCTAACATTCACACAGCTGCCACAAAATGGAATCAGGATGAACTTGTACCAGTGACATGTTTCACACATGTATAAACAAGCCCTACATTCTTTTCATTGGTCATTTAATGTATCATGGTTCACCAAGGGGGCACAGCGAACTCATTTACAGGAAGCAATGATGTCTACAGTACATAATCAAAATGGAGTCAAGGAAATGTCGATCATGCTATGCTGTTGAATCAGAAACTTCAAGACTTGCTGATATTAATGAAAATCTCATGCATTAACAAAGCCAAACGATATATGTGATTCGCTAAGAAAACAATAGATTTGTCCTGCTGGGATAGGGATTAGGGATACAGGTATTGTTCAAGTGATATATCAATTGTATCGTTCGCCAATCACAGACATCGTTTGGACAGCTACGGGGTCGCCCCATAAATGGGAAATACATACAAATAAAAAACAAGAAACAATTTATGTCCATTGTACGGTTAAGCATAAAATAATGTATAGTTATTATATAAAGCTGTTAAAAAGACATACATGTATTTTTATAGACATACAGTACTATGCACAAGCAATCGCATGCAAAGGAAGAAATCATATGCAACTGAGAAAAATAAGAATTGGTCCATCTAAATGCAATTTGAATAACAAGGAAATTGAAGGATCGCCGGATTCTATGTAAATTTGAGTTGGGAAAGCCTTAAATAAAGAAAGCTCCCGCTAATTCCCATGAGATCAACAGATAATTTTGTTACATTACAATGTCGATTTCACTCAACACTATGCCACATATAAACGTGCATTAATAGAAGATTAGGAATAAATTCGTCTCACGAATTCAACTTCACTAAAACAGTAACCTTTATATAAACATTCGAGCTCGCATCAACTGTACTACAACAGCTGGACCTCGAAGCAAATGGTGCTTAGCAACAACAAGTCATTGCTCGAGATGTTCACATAAATAAAGCTATCTAACAAATTATGTAGTTATTTCATTTACACAGAGATCTGCTACGTTCTAAGTTCAGAAAATAGCTTGCCTGTAAAGGTCTTTGGGCTTCGGGGTTCTTCTTAATGTACGCCATATTGGATTCACAGATCGCTTAGATACAAAATGGTCGCCAGGATAAATAATTATTCATAACTAACCATATACGACCACATATGGTTAATGTTTATCGAATCTTTTATCTGTTCCCGACGGGTAAGTAAATTATAAATATTTTACACAGCTTTTGTATTTTAAAAAGTCATGAATGCAATGTATAAAGACATCGAGAGAACAACGCATTAGGCAAGCTTGGTTTATTAAAGTCGTAATGGCCATCTAGTTTCATAACTGCATTTCTTATGAGCTGAATTTTAATAATGACGTTAATATATAACAAGTTAAGTAGTAGTGTTTCCTTGACGAGATAGGAATGACGACAGTTCAAGTGGAAAAAAAGTTTGTTAAATTTACACGCTTAAAATAATAGAGATCAATTTTGATTAGGGATTCGCACACAATAAGCGTCATTAGACAAACATGAAAAACAGAGAAAATTTCGTAAAATTGATGATTTTGAAGGGCAATGATTGAAATAAGAAGATGGGATTTCTTCGAATAACATGTTGAGCGGCTAAAACAAGGTCCGAAAAAAAGGAAAGAAGCTCTCGCAGGCTTCTGAGCGCCACAGTGGAAATGTTTACAATATCTCTTCTCACCTCAATGCTTTCTCCTTATTCAGGGTAACAATCAATATTAATAACGTCAAAAGAACCAAGCTTTGTTGACTTTTACACTCTGACAGACAGAAACTCAGCTCACAACAACTTTTTAAAGAAGAATAAAATCCACTTACAACAGGAGGAAAATTTCAGACTTAAGCTTAAGCTTACAGTGAGTATAAAAAAAATGTTCAAAATTTTAACAAGAAGAAGCCAGTGTGCTGGCACCGGACGAACCACGGCAAGCAAGTCTGACTTCGCGACAGAAAAGTTACAAAATAAGGAAACTCACCTGTAGTTCGACTTTGGCTTTAGATTTTGCCATATCTTTTGCAATTCTTAAAAAATCTGGGCAAAGACAAGTTTACTACTCTTGCACCATTCGCACCATTTTATCTGAGGTGGCCGCGCGATATGGTTACCATAGAAACAGCTGACCATAAAACTTGCCGTACTACTTGTACATGTGATATTTTACAACTAATGTGATAAACAACGTTTCCCATTTACAAGGACATTCGAGCGAAAATCTTCGTACATTGATTTTTTTTATAAAACCTTTGCTACAGCAACAATCGGCGACAAAATTGTTGAGACACTTTCGTTTAAAGGGGAAAGTTTTGGGAAAATTACAAACCCGAACCCTCACCCCCTCTCCCACCAACCAAAGTAAATAGTTCCGTTTGTTGTTGCCCACAGACTACCCGACCAATGATACAACATTGGATAGGGGATGGGGTGGGTGGGGGGGGGGGGGGGGGGATGGGAGGGGGAAAGGAGTTCACTCTTTTGAGATATTCTTATGGTATAAGTTTAAGAAAAGGTAGGAAAAGTCGTTTTAGACAAAGTGTCTCAACTAATTTTGACGCCGATGGTAGGTAATGAGTTACTCGTGTCAGAAATGAAAAAAAGGGGGTCAGCGACTTCGTTTCCGAGATAAGATATCTAAAAGACCACCCTAATTTTGATAAATTGGTCTTCCTTTCTGGATATGGCCCCAATATCTGTTAGTCTAAAAATATTGCAAATCAATCTTTAAAATGCAACTTTCTATACCAAATCATACGAGTAGTTCTGTTAAGTAAATTGGACAGTAGATCATATTTCCAGTTCAATTGTCCCGGTTTTCTTTTTGTAGAACTCTGGCAAAACTGAACTGATCCTCGTTTATACATGTATCGTAAGATCATTTCTCCCTGCATCAAATGTTTGTCAAAAATATGACGTGTCGAAAAAAAATTCACATAACGTATACCACCAACCTCATTCCCAGGGCCTCTCTCTCTCTTCAGCTACGTCTTCATCGGGATGATGACGTAACTGAAGAGAGAGAGGCCCTGGGAACGAGGTTGGTGTACCACTAGAGCACCAGGCAAAGTCGCCGGTACCCACTTATACACATGGGTGGATAGAGACAATGTGAAGTAAAGTTTCTTGTCTAAAGAAACAACACGAAGGCTGAGAGTGGTCCTCGATCCACCGACCTTCAGATCTGAAGTCCAACCCAGGGCCGAGTTGTTCAAAGGACGATTAGCGCTAATCCAGGGTTAATTACCATGACAACTCATATGTTCTGTTGACAATTAAGCCAGGATTAGTGCTAATCAGGCTTTGAACAACTTTGCCCTGGGTCGAGTTGTTCGAAGGACGATTAGCGCTAATTCAGGGTTAATTACCATGACAACTCATATGTTCTGTTTACAGTTAATCCAGGATTAGTGCTAATCAGGCTTTGAACAACTCGGCCCAGAACGCTAGAGTGCGTCAAAATGCGCGTCGAGGAATCAAAGGGTTTAAATAGCCACAAGCAATGTGTATTATGGGAACATGGTTATCAGTGGGAGGTATGATTGCAGCTAACCTGGATTCCATTCTTGACTCTAAAACCATCCAGTCGCGGCGCATGCGTAAGAGGGGGCATTGTTGCTGTTCGACTGAGCTTGTCAGAGTTAAGCTTGAGCTTGTCTCCATTTAAGGCTCCCTTACACACTTCATTGTAGGAAGTTGACATTTCGTCACTGATTGTTGACTACCCTACGGTGAAGAAAGCTGGGTCCGTACGAGCAAGTTTTTATCAGCGACAAGTTTTCATTCCTCAAGTTGTATTTCCTCACACGTACGACATGGTTTTCCTCGTTAGGTCTCCATGTACAAAAACTGGCATTCTTCCTTCTCGGGATATAGTACGGAACTTATCGCGACTTATTCGTGTACGAATAACAAGTTTTCCTTGACAAGTTTAATCGTGTGTACGACACAGTGTGGTAACTTTTCCTTTGACAAGTCGATTTTTTGAACAAGGAGACTTGTCGAGGAAAGACATGTCCGAAAAGGAAACCAGCTTACCGTGTAGCAAGATATTTTGCAGGAGTTTTATTTTGCGGATTGGGGATGTTTGTGTTTTGCGGTTCGAGATGACTGAAATTTCTGCTGGGAACTAATTTTTGCGATTTCCTGTGCAAGCAGCAGAACATTAACAAGAAAGGAAACTTAATATTTTCATCTTTTATTACTGTTGAGTTACGGCACGCTTTACTTGGAGACATTTCACTGAATTCTATTAAATCTCCGAAGGTGATACAGTACTGGACCTAAAGGACAACAAAATCAAACAAAAACCCTACCTCTACCCCCTGCCATTCTCAAGAATAATCTGTTATTGCTATCGACAAAAACTGTTATTTTCTACTAATTATCAATGTTAGAGCAGTTTTCAATTGAGTATCGAAAGTAATTACACAATTGCTTTGGTTTTGCATTGCTTCGCTTTGTGATTGGCTAAAAAATCTCGCGCCACTTTCTCGACCAATCAGAAGTAAAACCAAAACCAATCGTGACTTGCTCGCACGCGTTTTCCCGCGCTTGGCGCCGCCGACATGTAATTGCTTCGAGCTCTGATTGGTTCATTGGATTGTTTACGACTGCTGTGATTGGTCAGAGTAATTACTTTGGTTTTGGTTTTACGATACTCAATTGAAAACTGCTCTAATAGCGGAGCTCTCGAGGGCCGAAGGCCCGCTGCGGAGCCCCATACTCATAGAACCTATGCCCTTCATTTTTCATGGTCATGGCTAGCGGAATGTTTCGCGGGCGCGTCGGTGCTTGTGCCGTACGCGTTTATAATTACGTCCGATATCGTCCCAGTTACGCAAGTTTACCTTAAAAAGCAGAGTTCTTTATTTGAGTAAATGGAATAAATTTTTGCGGAGTATTTTTCTGCGAGAGTTTTTTTCCGCAGGAACTTATTTATGCGGATCGAGGGCAATCCGCAAAAATTAAAACATTCAAAAATTTCTTGCTATACGGTATGTGCTATCATCAAGGAAAACATAGTATTTGCCTTCATGAGGTACATAAGCACCTGTTTATATAATCAACATAATCAACAACAATCAACAACAATCCTTTATTTAACGTGGTCAGTACGCCTAGCGACCTAGTTTCCAGGTACGCCACGAAATAATAAAGATAAAAGATACAAAATAAAACTTCATTGGAAGTGTATAAATTGAAGATAAGCTATAATTAGAAATGATTACGAATTAAAATAGTTATTAAATAACTATAAAATGTAAAAGTTGTCTATAATTGTCGCACATAACTGTCATAGCCCCGTGAGATTCGATGTCCATTTAAGATAGACCATAATAAAAAATGTTTTGAGTTCGATGGAAGGAGGAAGATCTTAGCACTAAGATCATTCTAGAAGACGGATCATCTTAGCGCGATATGTTTTCTTCTTTCCGTTTACATGCAAAGAGATGAGAGATAGGAAGATCCTTGCTGCATGTAAACTGCCTACATTAGGATGATCCTAGCTGGGCGATCGTCAAAAGGCCGGCAATTACTTATGTGCTTGGCATACAAAACCGCAGATGAGAAGTTACAACGTTCGCACCACTATTGTTGGATAAATACAGGACTCAAAGTAGAATGTCTGCAAGTAATGGCGTCCTATCGATCGAGATAATTTCTGACAACTCAGTGAGCAGTGCTCGCACATATCAAATTGTGGCGGGAGATTTCCCAGAACCTCCAGGTGAGCTTGATCATAACCAGCCTTCCGCAAAAAAAGAGAAGATTACACAGATGAATACGTTGAAGTGCTCATTGGCTTCCCTTGGTAACCGCTACCACATCCAAACCGCTACAACTGCACAACCGAAAAAAACGTTTTCCCCCTTATAGCCCTGGTGGGGGGGGGGGGGGGGGGGGGCTAATTCTTATAGTGGGCTCTTATGGTGAGGTATAGAAAAGGGTAGGGAAAACTGTCATTTAGGTATATTTAAAGGGCCTTCAGTTCAAAATATCTCAAACTGTCGCTAGTAGTAGTGCTAGTGGTAACGCTTGATGTTTATCCGTGACCTCGGGGCGAAGTATTCTCGTATAAAACTTTGTTGAGTACCCCCCCCCCCCCCCCCCGGCTTTCTACGATAATCCTAGTGCTAGGACCTTCCTTCCTCCATATAAACAGTCCCTTAAACTCGCCAAGGAAAACTCGTTCATTGTCTATCAGGCAATAGCCACGTGGAACACTTGAAAAACTAACGATCTATGCTTTCCAGAAATCTCGAGCTACTGATTCTGTTCAGCTGCTTTTGTAAAAATCCAAATATGAGTTACGGAAAAGCGACAAGAGATAAATAATTATTCAATGATTCCCTGACAACCTACACACCTTATTCCAAAATGGTGGCCAATTTATTATTCTTTTATATGTATGTTAATTAGCCCTTGTTGCCTCGTCAGCATGTGCAAAATACAACAGAATTTTCACGCGAAAATGAGGCAAAGAGGGCTAATTGAAATGCATACAAAAGAATAATAAATTGCCCGCCATTTTGGAATAAGGTGTATGATTTCACCTCCAAATAAAACATATTTACTCTTTTTATTGCGGGAAATTTTGTTGAGCCCCCCCCCCCCCCCCCCCCCCCCCCTTGTTCTTTTAGCTTTAGACAGTGCGAATTGAACTGGAAGGAGTTCTTAGTTTTTGCCTCCAAGTTTTCAACTCCTAGGAAATTAAGGGATTCTATTTTGTTAATGTTATTTTGTTTTCGGCTTGTCACAGTATTAATAGTGTTTCTTACCTTAAAAATAGCAGGCTAATACCTCAGGAAGTAATATAATGATGTATGTTGGTCGTGAAGTATAAAGTAGCGAACAAACTGGTTGAATGATGATTAAGTCCGCTTATTATAGAGAAAAGCTGTTTATTTAGTTGTATTCAATTCTAAAATGCATTGCTTCTCATTAAGATTTAATGTTGTTTTATCGACCATTCACATGATTGCTTCATTTGCAGTAATCATTTCACCTGAGTTCGTGCCTGAAAAACAAAAACGTGGTGAATAATTAATCAAACATTAGCAAACTTGCGGTTTTCCGTTATTGAAAACAGGCAATTAAGAAAAATACAGAAGCCTCCCAATTTAGGTGTATTTAAGACAATACAAGAAAACATGACCGTTGTTGAGAGAAATCCGTTATTAAGTAATGGAAAGATTTTCATAGATCGGAGAATCTGGCTGAATGGATCGAGACACTGACTCGAGGGGGGGGGGGGGGGGGGTACTCCCGACAATTTAGGATAAGTGTGTGCCGCCAAGGTTCGGCAGTTTCTTGGTGTTGCGATCACCAAATGACGTAAAACAAAAGATTCAAAAGAAAGTAAACAATACCCACACCACAACACAACAGCTAACCAACAATGGCTTCCGCAACACCAAGAAACACCCTAAGGTTCTCAAACCCTGACCCTATATTTAAGGGTAGAAAATCGAGATTTGATACCCTTTTTAAGGCCCAAAACCAGGCGTGTAGAACAGTTTTAACAGGCCATATGATTTTCGTTTTGCGCGTTGGGGTGGATACTGCAATTTAGTGACCCTATCTAAGGAATATCTAAGGATCACAATACCAAAAATACCAAAAAGGATACTCTATTTCAGGACTGGGCACCTCAAAAACCCTACCCTATCGGGCGGCACATACCTATATAGCGTATAAAAGGGAGTACCCCCCCCCCCCCCCCCCCCCCCCCCCCCCCTCAGGGGACACTGACAAGAAAACATGACCGTTGATCAGAAGTAGCCGCTTTAAGTGACGTTTAACTCTTTACAAATGTACCTCGGCCTGTAGCTTTCTTTGTTCAGAATACTTATTTTGTGTTTGCGATCATTATGTATTTACAAGGTAATGCATTTTCGAAATATTTCAAGCCTATTTTCGCCTTTCAGGTTCTAACTCAAAAGTGCCTCGTGTATTTCCGTGTATCTCCACGGCTTTTATATCTTTTCACTGGACAACTACTGACATCGGTGTCTCAAGAACTACTGTTGAACTGGGGCCGAGCTCAGTGGAACTGAACGGTCATGTTTTTCAGGAATTGAGGCTGAGTTTTCAAATGTAAAGGAAACAACAGGCTATCTTCCACAAGTTTCCTAATTATACATATTTACTATTTTAAAATAGAAAAGACTTGCAATATGTATGAATATGAATATATGAAATTCAAATAAATGTGGCTACTAAACATATCTTCACATATATGAAAATATATAAACACATATCTTCACATATATGAAAATCATATAATTATGTGAACTGCGGATAAAACATAAGTGAAATTTGATCCTCGCAGTGTGCTATCACCTTAATAAGCAGTTGAAAAAGCAACCTGAATACCGGTGCAATGCTGAAATGCCTGATTTTTTTTCAACTGTTTAAATTGATAGCAAACTGCAAGGATCACAAATTTCACTCACGTTTCATCCGCAGTTCCAAAACTCGTTAACAATTCATGACAAGAACACAAAGGAAATCACTACCGGTTTGGATACCCGGTCTTAATTTGCATAGATTTTGGCGATTTTATTTCTTCGTTTTCTCTGCATTTAATGATCAGTTTGAGAAGCTATATCAAACACTCAAAAGAGTGTTTCATCAGGTATCCAAACACCTCGAAGTGGGTTAAAAAAATCGGCTGCGCCTCGTTTTTCAACCCACTTCTCGGTGAAACATTGTTCCTCGTGTTCGATATATTACTTCACATATACATGATTTTCACATATTTCACTATCATCGGGTCTATCACGAACTCACAATAGACCAATAGGCCATTTCCGAATTACCTTTAGCCTCTCTATCAAAGCGAGGCTACGTGCGAAAATGAGTTTTCATTCACATGCAAATAGGTTTTATTTGCATGTGAATGAAAACTCATTTTCATATGAAAGGTTTCGCACCTAGCCTCACTTTGATAGAGAGGCTAAAGGCAACTCGGAAATGGCCTACATGTATTTCGATATATTAAAATTCATACTTGGCTCCGAGGCTTGGGGAAATAAAACAAAAGAAGTGACATTGAGGTTCAGCGTTGAATTATTCATTTCTTTTGTTTTATTCCCCCAAGTCTCGGAGCCAAGTATGAATTTTAATATATCGAAATTGGTCTATCGACTACCATCTATCCATGTGGCTTGGTAGCTCAGTGGACAGAGCATTGAACCGGTATCGCAAGATCATAGGTTCGAATCCCGTTCAAGCCTAATTTTTTTTACAGGTTGCTTTCGGAGGGAGAACTTAACTACAAGGTGGTTGCTATGGAAGGGTTCCAAACGTCGTATAATCGGTTTCTTAAACTTCCTCGGCTATGATGTTTGGTCACGTTTCTTCTGTTAATGGTTCCATCAAATTTTATGAGTCACAACCATAGTTCGTAAGTCACGTGACCAGAACATAAAACACCCTTAAAACTCAAACATCTTACATTATTATTTACCAAAACAAAACAATGTCAACAGCTTAAGAACATCCCAATAAAAAAATCTGTAGCATAGATTTGTTTAAATTCACGTTATTGAAACAGCTATGACGTCATTAAGGTGTATTTTCATATAGAGCAGTTTTCAATTGAGTGTCGTAAAACCAAAACCAAAGTAATTACTCTGACAAATCACAGCAGTCGTAAACAATCCAATGAACCAATCAGAGCTCGAAGCAATTACATGTCGGCGGCGCCAAGCGCGGGAAAACGCGTGCGAGCAAGTCACCATTGGTTTTGGTTTTACTTCTGATTGGTCGAGAAAGTGGCGCGAGATTTTTTAGCCAATCACAAAGCATAGCAATGCAAAACCTAAGCAATTGTGTAATTACTTTCGACAATCAATTAAAAAATGCTCTATTTTCTTTAATATCTTTCTTTTTTTCGTCTAAATGGTAATTCTATGCTACAGATGCCAAAAAACTTCAATTGCATATGATTCGCCAAAAAAAATGGATTTTTACCTCTTTTCCTTTGACTATTTGCGCTTTTTCATTCTTAAGCGCGGTTGGGGACTGGCACTAGTTGCGCAGTGCAATGTCTGTTTAGATTCCGTGTATTTGAGCAGTTTTCAAATGAGTATCGAAAGTAATTACACAATTGCTTTGGTTTTGCATTGTTACGCTTTGTGATTTCTCGACCAATCAGAAGTAAAACCAAAACCAATCGTGACTTGCTCGCACGCGTTTTCCCGCGCTTGGCGCCGCCGACATGTAATTGCCTCGAGCTCTGATTGGTTCATTGGATTGTTTACGACTGCTGTGATTAGTCAGAGTAATAGGCCATTTCCGAGTTACGTTATGCCTCGTTGTCAAAGCGAGGCTAGGTGCACAGCCTTTCACATGAAAATGGTTTTTTATTCAAATGCAAATAAAACTCATCTTCATATGAAAGGTTGTGCACCTAGCCTCGCTTTGACAACGAGGCATAACGTAACTCGGAAATGGCCTATTACTTTGGTTTTGGTTTAACGACACTCAAACGAAAAGCGCTCAATTATTAGCAATTGTTAAAAAACACTAGACTGTTATTTTAAGATTTCCTTTCATACAAGTATGTATTTTGGCATTCAAGATGAAACTATAATCTGGTCACGTAGAAGCTTAAAAAAAGGACTATCCCACGAGGATTCGGCTGAGTTTTGGTTAGACTTCTGCTAACATTGTCCAAACCTAAACAGCAAGAAGAAAAATGAACTTTTCAAGGGGGAACAAACCACATCCATTTTCTATCAATTTTTTTAAAAGACGCGATAAAGAGCTTGACAAATTTAGCATCGATCTAACAAGTTGCAATCCTTTCCATTCTGCCGTCCGCTTCCAGGGGCGTAGCCAGCTTTTAGACGAGTTGTAGGCCTGGCCATTCGGCTCGCAAGGGCCGCTTCTATTGGGATCCGGGAGCATACCCCCGGAACATTTTTCGATATTGGCCCTGGAAAATGCTTTATCCTTCACTTTCTGGTGATTTTATGTGTATCTTGACAGCACCGAAATCCTAATATTTGATAAAAGAGAATGGATTTAAATTTTTTAATTCCAATTTAGCTAATTCTTAAAAATGTAACACAAGTGGGCTGAAAAATTTGTAGGCCCGGGCCTACGGGCCTATAGGCTAGCTACGCCACTGGCTTCTGAAACACACAATAATAGATTCATTGCACTAACAAAGTAACCGGCAACAAAACTAAACCATTATTTTACGGTTCTGTGATACATAGAGGTTATTTTAGAGGTTATTCAGCGTGACGTTGTGAAATACGGCTGAGTATTTTTACGAGTCAGTTTTTATTTTTTCGAGCCTTAAGATGCCCAGCCGTATTACACAACTTTTCGCTGAATAAATTGTTTATTATACGACAGTAATCGTCTCCTAAAACTAAGTTTTTGAAACTGTTTTCCTAGTCCTAAATATAAAAATTAAGAAAGATCTAAAATACTTAGAACATCTACAGTCGAGTTTGATTGTATAGCTTCGCCGCCCTAGGGATAAATGAGTTATGGTGTCTTTTTGTTCTGGAGGCTAGAACACGCACGTTCTGCGACCTGAGAAAGTACTTGTGTGAACGATTGTCTCAGTATGAAACGCCTACAGGGGTGGTCCACAGTTTCTATTATGTTCTTAAATTCATTAATAGCAAGAGAGTCTCTCCGTGTAGCAAGGTGTTCCGGGGTGCCTCTAGGAAGGCCAATTATATCCAGACTGCGGTTCTGAATTCTCTGTAGATCAATAGCGAGATATTCTGGAAGGCCGCCCCAGATCTGGGATGCCTACTCCAACAATGGACGAATCTTAATTAGATTAAGTTGCAAGAGCCTGGCAAATTTAGAATCGATCTTTCAAGTTGCAATCCACTGATTTTCATCCTGGCCATGCGCTGCTAAAAATGCACACAAATGGATTTAATTCACTAATATAGGGATTAGTAACAAAACTAGATCACTATTTTTACTCGTGCCGCTACGGCAACGAGTTAAGATTTGCCCTCCGTTTTTCTTTTTCTCCGTGTTTTCGTATCTACTTTTGTGCATCGCGTTAGATCTGGGTACGAGAATACGCACGCATGCACTGCGAGAAAATTTTGAGCCCACGATACTTGGGATTTGGTGATGCAAGCAGAAGCGAAATACATACATACATAATCTTTATTTAAACACGATAATAGCCCAATTTCGATATATTAACATTCAACTTGAAACAAAAGACATCGCTGCGAGGCTTAGGGGAATGATAGTAAGGATTTATATGGTTTATTCCCCTAAGCCTCGTAGTGTTGTCTTTTGTTTCAAGTTGAATTTTAATATATCGAAATTGGGCTATTTTTAAAGCTGTTAAAGCTTGTGGGGTCGTGTGTTTAAGAATTAAACTAAACCTAATCTATATCAAAACATATGTACAAATTATGTAATATAAACACATTAATGAGTAATATATAAAATTCTGTTGTCTGCATCTTATAGCAGATGCAGACGTACATTCAAACTTAAAATCAATAAAATAGTCTTCAGTGCTGACTCGCTTTCTGAGGTCATTAAAATTCAGGGTCGCAGATGCTTCCTTGTCGTTGTAGTTAACAAAGTTCCATAATGATGTACCTCTATATGAGAAAGAATCTTTCATGTATCTTGACTTGTACCTTGGTACGAGAAGACGGATCTGATCTCGAATGAAGTAAGTGTTAACGCGATTTTGGCCAATACTCTCATACATTATATCAGGTAAAGATTCGCTATGAGCCCTATAAAAGAGTCTAAGAACGTCTAACTTATAATGAATAAAAAAGGTAGGCCACTGAGTATATCTAGGTACGTCCTCTGAAGCCATATCCTTTGGTAAATTATAGATTATACGTGCCGCTCTACAGTGAAGTCTTTCTATTGACTTAAAAAGACCAGAATTACAACACGAACCCCACAAAACTAAACCGTACTTTATGGCTGGAAGAATCACTTTAAAATAAATGTCCTTTAAAATTCCTCTTGGTAAAAAACGAGAACGTTTGAGCAAGTCCAGTTTTTTGACAAAGCTTTTGAGTTTTCTGTGTTTCAAGCACGTTGGCCACCCAAATAAATTTGGGTTTTATTGTTTGCTGCCGTTTACTCGCGCCGGATACGGCAACGAGGTAAGGTTTGCCATCTATTTTTCTTTTTATTCTATATGTTTCGTTTCTCATTTGTGCATCGCATTAAGTCTGGGTACGAGAATACGTACGCATGCAAGCAGAAGCGAAACTAATTTTGGTTTCATTTGCCTGTTGCTGTCTTACGTCCCCGCGAGTAACGTACATTACCGGCACGAGTATAGGCTACGCGTAGCCTCTTGAATACTAAAATCTGATTAAATATATCCTTTATGACACAGAGCCTTTAAGTTAGGGACCATAGCTTATTCCACGAGGAATTTTTGCTGAATTTTGGCCAAACCTCTGCTAACGTTACAAATAAGTACCTTCAATCATGTACAACATTTTGCCCGAACCAAAAAAGAAAGGTAATCAAAGGCCAACTCGTGAATATGGTACGCTCTTTTCATCTCGTGAATACGCGAAGCGTTAAACGAGATATAGTATACGGGGACAGATATGCAAATTTTCACTTCCTCCTTCCATCCGCTGTAAACTTTTTTGTAATTCTCCAGTGTGTTAAGTAAATCTTGTTTCACACAATACATATTTTATTTATTTACCATTCGAGTCTTCGCGCAATAATGAGCATTTAGACTGTATTTAGTAATTAACTTACTCGCTCCCTGTCTAACTAAGGGCCTGGTCGCACTACAGTCAAAAACAAAAATCCGCCCGTGCAAAAATCGAGGGAAACAAAAGAAACCGTTCCGATGGGACACGCTTTTTGTGGGATGTTTTTGTTTTTATGTAATTTTTCACGGGCTAATTTCTGTTTTTGACTGTAGTGCGACCAGGCCCTAAGTACTAGCATAGAAACTAATAAAAAGTGGCGATTGCTTCCTTAAAGAGTGTTAGAGATTGCAACGTGTTCCAGTTCAGGTTTTAATAAAGTCCCCAAGTCCTCAGCTTCTACGCTCGCGCTTTAAGAGATCAAGTTTTAATAAAGTTCCCAAGTCCTCAGCTTCTACGCTCGCGCTTTAAGAGATCAACTTCGGTGTAAGCTAGAAAACTCAAATTTTAGTTTTAATAAAGTCCCCAAGTCCTCAGCTTCTACGCTCGCGCTTTAAGACATCAACTTCGGTGTAAGTTTTAATAAAGTCCCCAAGTCCTCAGCTTCTACGCTCGCGCTTTAAGAGATCAACTTCGGTGTAAGCTAGAAAACTCTTAAAGCGCGAGCGTCTAGTAGAAGCTGAGGACTTGGGGACTTTATTAAAGCTAAACTCTGAAGTCAGTTCGAACACAAAGTTCATTCGCCACCCATAGTAGTTTATTAACTACAACCATCATAACAATGAAACACGTCCGGCGATCTTAAACTACCTTCTTTGAGTTTCTAGCTTACACCGAAGTTGATCAGTCGGTCCAAAAGCGCGAGCGCAGAAGCTAAGGACTTGGGGACTTTATTAAAACTTGCCTTCAAACAAACAGCAATCAAAACATATTTGCTAAAGGAGCTTTCACAAAGATACATCATCCAGACTGCATCCACACGAAGGAAAACTCGCTCAAGGTCGCCAATCGACCAAACAAAAAAATTCCTTCGAACTAAACCGCAATCATACCCAAAAACTTTTTCTATACATTACTGACAAAAAGCTAAAGACTGAAGTCAGATCGAACACAAATTTCATTCGCCACCCGTAGTAGTTTATTAACTACAACCATTATAAGAATGAAACGTGTCCGGCGATCTTAAACTACCTTCTTTGAGTTTCTAGCTTACACCGAAGTTGATCAGTCGGTCCAAAAGCGCGAGCGCAGAAGCTAAGGACTTGGGGACTTTATTAAAACTTGCCTTCAAACAAACAGCAATCAAAACATATTTGCTAAAGGAGCTTTCACAAAGATACATCATCCAGACTGCATCCACACGAAGGAAAACTCGCTCAAGGTCGCCAATCGACCAAACAAAAAAATTCCTTCGAACTAAACCGCAATCATACCCAAAAACTTTTTCTATACATTACTGACAAAAAGCTAAAGACTGAAGTCAGATCGAACACAAATTTCATTCGCCACCCGTAGTAGTTTATTAACTACAACCATTATAAGAATGAAACGTGTCCGGCGATCTTAAACTACCTTCTTTGAGTTTCTAGCTTACACCGCAGTTGATCAGTCTAAAAGCGCGAGCGTAGAAGCTGAGGACTTGGGGACTTTATTAAAACTAAAATTCCTTCGAACTAAACCGCAATCATACCCGAAAGCTTTTTCTATGCATTACTGACAAAAAGCTAAACTCTGAAGTCAGATACCGAACACAAATTTCATTCGCCACCCGTAGTAGTTTATTAACTACAACCATTATAAGAATGAAACGTGTCTGGCGATCCTAAACACTATCTTCTTTGAGTTTCTAGCTTACATCGAAGTTGATCAGTCTAAAAGAGCGAGCGCAGAAGCTGAGGACTTGGGGACTTTATTAAAACTAAAATCTGAAGGGAGATCGCACACAAATTTCATTCGCCACCCGTAGTAGTTTATTAACTACAACCATTATAAGAATGAAAACGTGTCTGGCGATCGTAAATACTACCTTCCTTGAGTTTCTAGCTTACACCGAAGTTGATCTCTTAAAGCGCGAGCGTAGAAGCTGAGGACTTGGGGACTTTATTAAAACTTGTGACCGTTTCTACAGACTTGATGTTTTTAGCTGTGAACGGATCCCACACAGTGAAGCAGTATTCGACTGTAGGTTGGACTAAAGTTCTATATGCCGTCTCCTTAGTTGTGGAAGGACAGTGTCTAGGGGCGCTTATCATTTGTCAGAACTACCCGACCGGACCGCTCAATTTGTAAATATTATTCCATTATTTGCCAGAACTGGTCGGCCAGACTGGTAAATTTGGAAATAGTATGCACACCTTTGATGGACTTGCAGGAACAAGTCTTCAACAAGATGCATTCTTAGAAACGGACCGGCCGGTCTGGCCGGACAGTCCTAACAAATGGTAAGTGCCCTAAGTTGCGTTTTAGAAAACCCAGTGTTCTGTTTGCCTTGGATGAGATATTTTTCACTTGCTCATTCCAGCGAAGATCATTAATTAGATGAACCCCAAGATATTTAGTAGAGTCAACTGCATCGAGATAATGACCATGAAGCCTGTAATTGTAGAGCAAAAGATGTCGACGTCCAGTAAACCGGAGGACATTACATTTTGAAGTGTTGAATACGAAACGCTCTAAATAAAGGATTCTTCCCCCAAAAAATTCATGTTATATAGAGGTATACACTTGAGGAACAGATCCATATATATGAAACTTGATTTTTAGCGGTGTCATTGCGGTAAATCGTATGAAAAAAATTCCCACATGTTTTTATAGCCACTCGGTCGTCGTACTCAGGCTCCGACGGTTAAGGTGGCCAAGCGGCCCTGGGAACGATAATGCAGCAAGCTTTGATTGGTTTTCCCGCGTCATTCGATGAATGTAATGAGAATAAGCAACTTGATTGGCACGAAAATAGAAGAGGTTCTCCCTTTAAACAAACGTTTTCCATAGTTATTTTATAAAAAATAGCAATACACCGCATTTTCCGTATGAGTGTACCGGCGTATAAACCCAGTTACGATGTTGGGAGAACACTTGAAAGCTTGTAAATCACTCGCCTGCGACTCGTCGTTTACGAGCTTTTCTCGTGTTCTCCCAACATCTCGTATGGGTCTATAACGCCAGTGAACTCATAGAAAATAAGGCCAATACTGCTTAAATAACGTTTTCAGTTTGGCAGCCGCATCTCCTTGGGAAGTGTTAAAAATGATTGACTGAGCATAACAACAACTTCCTCTGAAAGGTTCACCGTGTGAAAGGTAAGTTAAGATCAGTTTATCGTTGCCTAGTATACGATAAAGGCTAGTCTTTATTGTGAATTTACTTGTAATATCAAGTTAGTGTTTCACTGCTTGTAAACATGATTTTCACAAATAGGAAAAATCTATGACTGTTTCCAGAAATGTTCGTTCGGAGATCCTTTCAGTTTGTTCTTTCGGCTGATTTCACTGAATAATCTAGAATCCAGATAATTCCATGCCAACTGCTTCAGGATAATTAAAAACAGTTCGAATCATCAAAAGTTCGAATTAAGATCCAAGCTTAGATTCTGTAAAGACATAACGGCAGGGGAAAATAAGGACTCGAGTCAGTGAAACGTTCGAGTTATCCGGCGAGATTCTACTGTATAATCATTACATTTTTGATAGTAAAAGATAAGCAAAGTATAGTGATAGCGTGGTAGCAGAAAAGTCCGGCATACGTTCAACAAACGTTGAAGAAGATGAAAGAAACTATACGCGTTCAATTACATGCTGCCAATAGGGGCGATTCAACGCACGGGAATAATTCTTATTTTGTGTCGAGCATAAATATGAAAACAAAGCGGCCGATTTGAAGTCAAATACACGAAAAGTAAGTATATTGACTGAAAGGTGTTATATAACACTGGAATTTAACACGAACAGATTTTGTATTTTTTAAATGCTAAACAAATTGCATCTGGTCTTGAGTACTCTTTTACATTTTCACCAGAGTGGTGAACATTGATAATAACGTTTCCACTTTCGTTTTCGCTTTCGCTGGCACTGTACTGATGTTTGTTATTCACTTCTAAAGATAATCTAAAGATAAATGTCTTTCGCTCTATTGAACTACAAGCATTAAACCACGAAGCGCTAAACAGACAATGCATTCACATATTAAAATATTTAGATAATCAACTTAGTGTTTAACACTAAAACTGACTGCCTGTCATCGTCGTCAGGGCATCTTTTGCCAAACAAGTACAGTAATACTTTAAATGTTCGTAATAACTATCATCTTCGTCGTGTGCATAATCAAGATGCGTCCGTTTTGGCGTTTCAAACACGCGGTCCCTTTTTATTGGATGGCTGTCATTAGTGGTGTCTGAATATTCGTGACGAGAAAACATGAACAGTCTTTAAATACGACTTCGTTATCAATCATTCTTCAATCCTTTTTTAGGAATTATATAGTTTTGTGGGTAATATTATAGATACCTTTCCGTGACATGCACAACCACTATATATTGGCTCATCAAAGCACGCACTCAGACTGTATACACAAGTTAGTTTTTCCAATTCGGTCAGTAATCATGCGAGTGATTAACAACACCGTCAGGTAGCGATTTGCTAATCACGAGTATGATTACAGACAGAATTGGACGACGCAAAGTCCTATTATCATTTAATCATAACCATTACAATTTCCAAGTATATTTTAAACTACAGGAAAAAAAAACATGAGAAGAAATTCAAAAGAAAAACTTGAAGAAAGGCTTTTTATCAATCGCGAGCGTTAATACAATTTCATCACTGCAAAACTGACACTGAAATGTGCAGAAAAATGATTGGCATAGTGATTGTATTAAATGATGTGATTGGTTCATTTAGCCTTAAGCTTCAAATGTGATTGGCTTATGACACTGTCTGATTACATTGTCCTATTACAACAAACTGTCCGATTACAACTTTGCAAGTAAATTAGAGGAAAATACAGAGCTTTATGGGGACCGAAAAATATCACAAACAGCATTCCAACAATAACTTTTATTTCAGTGGTCACAAAATCGTAAATACAAAGAATCATATTTTCACGAAAATTACACTTGCTTTTGGTGGTGCAACAATTTTCGCGCGGCTCCCTAGAGATTTAACAAAAGCACGCACACTATCATGAGTTACAAAATAAAGCATAATTTTCTTGTCTTGCAAGTTGTTTTACGAGATTTACCAGTCAAGATGTCAACATATTTATTTATAGCATAAAATATACTTATAATCCCAGTTATACAGTCAGCCTTGCTTTATTAGTTACAACATATTTGTGCTTAATTGTTAGTTTTCACCTTTTTTATAGATGCCGTTGCTATGGCAACAGAGTATCTTAAGAGTAGCAAATATTGGGCAAGAATTGATATTTCGAGTTAAGTAATTATTCATGAACCATAATACAGATTAATAAAGCTGTTCAAACAAGTCCAGTGAATGTTTTTTTAGCTTTGCTATCTTTGGAAAATGGCGAAGGCCAACGTTTTGAAGGAAAAATCATAGGGTCGTTAAGACGGTTTCCCTAATATCACGCAATTTGGTGTATTCAAGTGGCTATGTGGTATATTTAACAATTTTACTAAATTGCACTGACAGATTTTTTTTTCGAGAAAAAGGTAAGTGAAAGGTAGCATCATTATCTCAGAATTTGCGAAGTTTTATAAAAATTCACCGAAGAAAACGTGACAAAATCTGCGATTAATATTGCTTATTTTTGATTTGCTGGCGTCATAAAAAAAATCGAAAAAAAAACTTCATTTTCAGGTCAGCACGTGCAAAAAACTGAAGCACGCGTCATCAGCTCACGTGTGGCTATAAAACTATTGGGAGCCACCTATTAAAAATAATACTTTCTCATTGCCTTCCTAAAGTTGGACTATCTTCGTGAATATTTTTTAAGACCAATATAACTGGGTCGTAAGTGAATAAGCTTACAAAAGCTAATCAAAATTCTTGTGTTTACCTCATTATTCCAAGAGCCATATTAATACCTTTCACAAGAAAAATTCATTGGCTGACGAGTGAATCTCGAATCATTGATGGCTGCCTATTTTGCGTCTGTGAATGAAATACTGAAGAAATAAAAAACGCGCCGCGTGCATTATTAAGTTATATAAGCACGCGGGAATTTTTAAAAACACGAGAGAAGTGCACTTCTCGAGTGTTCTTAAAAATTCCCAAGTGCTTATATAACTCAACAATGCACGAGGAACAAATTTTTTTATTTCTTTTATAAAATAAAAACGGTTATAATGAATCTTACGTCACGCGCGTGCTTTATCGAGTTATAATGAACTCGGTTTAACCAATCACAGCGCGCGCATTTCCTTGAGCATTTTATAAATATATTTATTGCATAAACTTTAGTGTTTTATACGGATTTCCACCCGAGGATTTCCAGTACTAAGAAAAATCGCAATTACATGTAAAATAACTTTACGTATTAAGATATGGCCAGCTGCCGCCACGTCACTAGCCTACTTTCGCGCCACTTTGAATGATGAGTGACAATGTTTTGCTCGTTGATTTCGTAGTACGTTGTTCGCTTTAGTTGGCTTGTTGGAAAAAAAAAAAACACTCAGAGCGAACAACTCAACTGAGATGGCCTCGAATAATGAATTTCAATTAGAATTCTGAAAAGACCGCGGAAAATTCAGTAAGTGAAAAATTCGTGTCCTTTACTTACGACTCGAGACGACTGGGAATGTGCATGTCGAAAGATTTGTAAAATGTAAAGCGACACAGGATTGCCGAAGTCGTTTTAATTTTGTTAAACGACACAAGAAAGCAGTGCTATACCTGCCAAGTCTCACGCCTTAGGCGTGAGTCTCACACCTGCAAGTCCAAAACTCCGATCTCACGCCTACTCACGCCTATGGAGCAATTTCCCACGCCCGACTTAATTACAGATTTGAACTATCAAACTGATCGCATGATCCTGATTAAAAATATAGTTACGTTCATGAAAATATGGCACTTTTTTGTAGGTTTTTATCGTTCTGAACATTAAAATTACAGCTGGATGTTATTAAACGGAGGTCTGAAGTCCACGGAAACTTTCGAATTCTTCGGAACATCTTCGGACAACTTCGGACATCTTTAGAACAGATCGGGTTCTCTTCGGATTTGGTCGGGTCGCCTTCGGAAATCCTGGCACTCCCACGAAATAATTCTCACGCCCTATCTATATATATATATATATATTATAAATGTGATGAATAACAAGCATAAAGGCACAAGATGTTGAAATTCTCTATCAGACAAACAATTCGCCGCTGAATTCGCAAATAAAGACAACACGGCAATTTCCAATTTCAATTTGAATCGTCCGAGATTCCTAAATTTGATGCTTCTTTCGGTTTGTTTTTAGCTGCTTTTGTTTGGACGTGAGTGTCTCTCGCGTTTTGGAAAAAGGTTGTCCTTCCATAATTAATTCGTTCCACGGAAGCGATAATTCCTCGTTTTTCTCACAGATACAAGAAATCTGTTGAGGGAAGCTAAGTCGAGTGTTTGAAAAGCGGTGGAATAACTTTGAGCTTTTATACCTGCCAACTTTTTCCGAGTGAAGGCTGAGCCTAACAGCGTAGCTCTTTGAACAGAAAGCCGATGATAAACTTAACTGAGGTGAAAGGTCGGAAGCACAAGAATAAAATTGACAACCGGGCTATTTTTAATTTTAGCAATTCTCAAAAACAGACTTACGCGACCGTTTGCACAGTACATTTAGCCCGTACAAAAGTTCACAAAAACAACTTTTTCTCCGTCTAGAATAACTAGTACGGCTAATTTCCAAAAAAAATACACCTGTTGCTTATAAAAAATTGTCCGAGAAACTGATTTGGAAATCAAAATTGCAAAAAAATACACAAACATATTTGCATATTAAAGGGCGATGCGAAAGAAGTTAGAACTATAAAACCAAAGTCTTGTTTTGTTTACATAAAATCGCTTTTCAACCTATGTAATGAATGAACAAACACATAAAAATGGACAACACAATCTTCTTTCAAATCTCCATAAGTTTATGTTTAAAAGCAAAACGCGAACCATTTATAGCTCATCAAGGCCGAGCTGTCTTCGATGAAAGAAATCAAAACGACTGAATTTAAGCACGTTTATAAACAATTCTCCAAAACTAGCGAGAAGACAAAGAAAAAGTCAATCACAGATTGATATCAACATAAATTCCCATCGAAAAATGTAATCTGTTTTACCTTTAAGTCCCTCGTTTGCTTGGAAATTCTTTAAATCTCCGCTTCTTTGGTTGTGAAATCCGTAATGAAAACAAACATCTCGGATGTTGTGTGGTGTCATACGCGCATGTTTTGCGACGTAATACGCACCCCCGAACTAACCCTGTCCAACACGGGCGCACGGGCGGCACACGCGCGCCCGCGAAACATTCCGCTAGCCATGACCATGAAAAATGACGGGCATAGGTTCTATGAGCATGGGGCTCCGCGCGGGCCTTCGGCCCGCAGAACTCCGCTATTATGAAGTAAAATTGATTCAGAAATTAATACTGTGGAATTTTTGTATATAACAAACACAATAATACATAGTTACTTAGAGATTTCCATAAATTTGAAACCGCAAACGGAAGTTTAAAAACGTTGAGAACATTTTAGGGTCGCACTGTCCGTCCATGATGTCGAAAACATACGCGTAATGACATAAAAATAAACAAATTCCACAAAAAGCGTGTCTCTCCGGAGCGTTTTCTTTTGTTTTCCTCGATAGTTTTCAAAATCGGTCTGGGCCTGGTCGCACTAGGGATATTTTGATCAAGTTTGTCTTTGTTTAAGATAAAAATCTGTCATCACATCAACTTTCCTAATGCGACCGGTATTTCGCAAATTGGAAAAAAATGGAAAAAAATTGGAAATTCCGGCTAATCTTCAAAGACGTCGAAGTGTATGGGTGGGGCAGGCTGATTTTGAAAAAATCGAGGAAAATAAAAGAAGCTAATCGATTTGACCTGTATTCAATAATCAATCGGCGGGAAATTTGCATTTCCGCACGCGTTTTTAGCATGACTGGACGTTTTTCTTTCTACGGACACTATGCGCCGGGATTTCTCTCGATAAATTATCCCATCAATTACGCTACACAGACACGACCGAGTGTGGACGACCGAGTGTGGACGACCGAGTGTGGACGACCAAGCGGGGCCAAGCGGCATTTTGGCCAGTGTTGAGCGCTCCGACAGTCCAACGTCAACGTCAACTGCTAGCGATAGCCCGAGTAGGTCAAGCGAAGTGGAAACGACGGGACAAGGTAAAAAGAAGCAATACGACAAATGGTCCGACGAGGAATAGAAAGCGCTGGTAAACCTTTGGGCTGATCGACATTAAAGATTGGAGAGCAAAGAGGCGCGGAAGCTTTGGGAAGAAATTGCGCGGGAGATAAATCGAAAGTTTGGTACCACGCGCTCGGGAGACAAATGGCAAAAGAAAATGAAATATGTTATCGAGCGATATGAAAAAGCCAAGGATTGGAACAGTAAACAGACTGGTGGACACAGATGGCAACGTTTAACTAGTAAATGTCGGTCTGTAAACAAACACCTAGAAAAAATGTCCAGCTAGTAAATCGGCCTAGTGAAAACACAACTCATGTTTCAGAGTTTCAGTTTTTGGATTGAAAGTTATATTTAATTTCTCATCTCTAAAGAATTTTTTTTATTATTATTATTTATTTATCCAGGGGCATCCAATTTAGCAGAGCTAGTTTAAATGGAGCCCTGACACAACACAAAAACAAAGACATTAAAACATTAAAACTAGAAAATTAGTTAAGTTACAGAGGCAACATGTATCGCAGGTGTTACTGTTTAAAATGGCGCTTTAGCTTGATTTTAAATTCGCTAAGCGTCTCTACTTGTCTAATGATTCTCGGTAGGGTGTTGTAGGTCCGAGCACCGCTTATTCTGAAGCTACCTTGGTATTTAGTAGTTTTTGCGAAGGGAGGGCGCAGCAAATCACGGCTTCTGGGGTTATAGCCATGTAAAAGGTGCGCATGCCTAAACTCTGAAAGTCTGAAAGAAACTCTGAAAGAAAATCAGAGTGAGTTTAAATTACAATAAATGAAAAAACAGGTTTAAAGAAAATCTTTAAGGATTTCCCCTTATGTCATCCCCATCACTGATCACGTTTGGAGCTTGATCTCCAGGGCCACAATCATCTTCGCCTTCTTCGTCCTCCCATTCATCGCCGCTTCTGATGCAAATGTTGTGTGAAACTACGCAGGCTACAGCATTGCGTACAGCGATATTGCACAGTCGAACAAAGTTTTGTACGGGGATGCTCCGCCCCGAGGTCGAAAGCCTTACCCTTTTTAATACCGTTTTTGACAGAAAAGGTAATCCTTTCATATACCTTCCATAGAAAATGGTACCCCTTTCATATACCTTTCAAAGAAAATGGTACCTCTTTCATATACCTTCAATAGAAAATGGTACCCCTTTCATATACCTTTCAAAGAAAATGGTACCCCTTTCATATACCTACAGAAGAAACACTGCATCTCTTAACTATACCCTTGAAAATAAACTTATGGATCCATGTCCACGGAAAAACATCAAGCGTAGCACTACCACTAGAGTCTGTTTGAGATATTTTGAAAGGCTCTTTTTATATAGCTAAATGGCAGTTTTCCCTACCCTTTTCATTACTTCAACTCGTGAAATCCCTACCCTTTTTTATACCTCCAGCCTAAAAAAGGTACCTCTTTTGGGCGGAGCATCCCCGTATAGCCAATTATAGGGAATAACCCTCCCCCCCCCCCCCCCGGGCGTGGAAACTTGTACAAAAGTTGTCGGGTGCTCACGGTTAGGCGCGTCGCACTGTTTTTTTTTTTTTTAATTTTATTTTTAACTTCAACCGTCATAACAGACATACTTACAATTGTCAAGATTTCAAGATTATTTACATTACAGCCAAAAAACAGCCGCGCAATTGCTGAATGAGGCTTGTATTACAAAGAATTAATGCTTAATTATGTTGATAAAAGAGAAAATTGACATTTATTTACAGTACACCCTAAAATAAAACAAAAACACTCCCAAACATACACACAAAAGCATACACACAAAACTAATTAAAGGGGGGAAATGTTTTTTGGCCATTTTTGCGCGTCGCATTGTAATACCGACAACAGACAGTTTTTCCCGTCCCGATTAAAGGTGGACAAGAAGATAGCTTTGTTAACATTTACATCCAATTTACTGTGCAAGATACATCCATTTGATATAAATACAAGTTAAATCGCGCCTTTTATCATGTTAATATAACAAAAAAACTTAAAAATAATTTCAGCAAAATGCTCCCCGTCTCTGCTTCCCTACCCCCCTCATTGGGGGTAGAGTTACAGGGCGCAGAATCTCTGCAGAGTCCCACTCTTACCGGTCCGCTCTGAGAAGCTAATGATGCTAAGAGCTTTATATAAGAGCCGACAACCGTTTTTCCTCCCATGTGGGACTCATTTTCTTAGATGTGCGCGAGGCGTAGCCTCGTTTTGGTGCTAAGCTTGTTAGATCCGGTCCAACCTTTCAGTTCTGACAAATGGTAAGCGCCCTGTAAAAAAAAACCCAGTAAAACGAGTTAATATTTAGACCAATTATGTCTTTTATTCCTAGGCTCATTCTGAGAGGCTATGCAAGCAAGTGATTAAACTTGTCTCAATCAGCCAGCATGGACCATTGTACATAAGCTATTTACTTTTTAAGCACACAGAAGACGAATATTCGCCATGAAGTGCAGAGCGAAACTTTTAACTCTAACTTTGTTTATTTGTGGATTTGCATGCTCTTTGATATTAGTTGCTTACACCAACTTTTTAAGTCTACGTGGTCGGCTAATAAAACCACTGCAAGAAAATCACGTTGACAATAACCGTATAAATGCTACAATGAGCCACCTTTTAGAAAACCTCACTAGTGTGAGCCACTCCTCCCTTCCACTAATTAATTTTAATGACTTGGGAACGAACAAGACAAAAGTGCTGCTATTACTTATCGTTAGTACTGCGCCACAAAGACATCAAAGAAGGCAGGCGATAAGGGACACATGGTGGAAACACTGTTCCGACACTCAGGTAAGCAACAAGGTTTTCAGTTAAGGTGGCATTGTCACGCAGATTTTGCTGTTTTGGTCAAAATACACTAAATATTATACTATAATATTGCTCAAACATAAAATTGCTTTTAGAACACCAAGAAGATAATATCAAGTGATTTCTTCAAGGAAGAACAAACCATAATAAGTTTTTCTGCGATTTTTCCACGACTCTTGGGAGGAACTTGAAAAAAATTGGCCAATTTTTTCAAGTTGCAACCCATTTCCATCCTGGCCATCCGCAGCCAAAGATAACGAATACTAGTTTCTGTGCACTGGTAGAGTGTTTGTTAACAAAAGTAGACCATTGTTTTAAGGTTTCCATTGAAACAAATATGTTTTTTGGCTTTTCAAAGTGATACTAAAAATAGGTGACAGTGTTTCTTTAAGGTGGCACCTTATAGTTTTGTAGCCGCGTGCGCTGATGACGCGCGTTCACAAGAAAACGCAGGTTTTTCCGTGTTTTGGTACGTTAGCTAAACTAAAAAAGCAAAACTTACAGCGTATTTTCTAGCATGCCTTCGGTGAATTTTTCTAAAACTTTCCTTATTTTAAGAAACACGCGCTAACTTCTACGTTATTCTTTTGAAATAGAAAAAGATCTGTCAAAGCGATTTTGTTTAGTAGATAAATACATACGAAATTGTGTGATATTCAGAAAACCGTCTAAACGACCCTTGCCAGACAATTTGCACCAAAAATTGCACGTAACGTACCGTGCAACGGACACAATCTTTGCGAGAGATGTTACAGAAGCCGCTGCGCAGTGTAACACCCCCTTCTGTAACGTTTCTCGCAATTTCCATCTCGTGGCGACCCACTGCACGTGCGTTGATATGCCCCAGTTATTTGCGGTCAATGCTGCGAGATAAGTTGGTCATAAGGCGAGGTGGGTAACTTTTGTTTATTCTTCAGGTGAAATGTGTCTTCATGACTGATGGATTAATTAAAGGCCATGTTCAACGCATCCTGGCAATGCAAGAAATAAAAAAATACAAGGATATAGAGCTTCAGCCACTTCAAGGAGGCCGTGAGTTTGGATATCGCTTCCTTAACCACATCAAATGGGCCATGGCCAAGTTTAACTTTCAGTACCTTCTTAGAATTGATGACGATTACTTCCTGTGCTTAAAAAGACTTCTATCCGAACTTCCAAACCGACCAAGGGAAAACTTAGTTTGGGGATCTTACCACTGTGAAGTTGGTATTACATGGATGGATGAAGCATTTATGATATTCTCTAAAGATGTCATTCAAAACTTCTTGGCACAGAACAAAAGCACTATGCTGTGTCATCCACACGCCGACCAGCAAATTGGATTGTGGTTGAACGACATTCCGAATCAAATCTACTTCCACGATACTAGATTACACCATTTCCCTCCCGCTTCATTTGTTCGCAAGTTTGATAAAATCACAAATGTTTGTGACTCATATTTAGGCGTACATGGCGCATATGTTGAGAAGATGCGGTATCTGGGACTGAATGCAAGCGATACCGCAAAAGACGTTGTACCCATTCCTCACTTTTCAAGTTTTTGTAAGACTAGACGATTTGACTACCGTGTATTTAATCCTCAATGGCGATTTAAACCCAAACCGTGCAAAGATAATCCCACATGGAACATTGAAAGAAAAATTTATGCCGGTCAGGAAAATGATCAATGAACATTTTTAGGGACGTAATAAAAACAACAATAGAGACATTTAGCACCAAGGTTTTCGCGTTAACGGCAAACCCCAAACGGCAGTTTCAGGTTAGGCGTTAGGCGTTTGACGTTTATGACCTCTACCGGTTTAGCTACACCTCTCCAACCTCAAGTAAGTTCACGCAAGAGAAGAAGAGGCCGCCATATTGAATTTCCAGACAGCAGCCGTGTTTGATTTTCAAATGGCAATAAAAAGTCCTGTTTTCACTCATTCGCTAAAACTTATATCTAAACTTGTACTAAAAAGACCGGTTTACATAACTTTCTTATTAGTACGTGGCATAAACAGAAATTCAGGATAAAAAACGTTCAGGTAAATCACTTACGTGAAAACCTACCACTCGGTGTTGAAAACTCGCGTTGAGAACTCCGAACGTGACGGCCGCAGGGCTTGGTCACGTGTCCTCCAGCGGTTTGCCGTTTGAGGTTTCTGTGGAAAACCCTGGTGCTAAATGTCTCTAGTATAATGATAATAGGGGTGTTAGCACATTTCAAAAACATGACACAGTATCCATCGTCATTTCAAAGATGTTTATAAAGTTAACACAAAGAAATGCTGATTATAAATGGTAGAAATAATAGCTGATTACAAATAACGTGATACGGATACAAATTTGTGAAAATGTTACATAACACAACGAAATTAGCGGAATACAAATAACGTGATACGGATATAAATCTGTGAAAATATTACATAATACTAACGGGATACAACGAAATAAATGACAAAAAAAAAGACGTAGTGATGATTACGAGGATGTAATTAAGTAATGGTCCTAGTAAGAACTAGGTAACCTAACGGCAGGGAATGCAGAAAGGTGTTAATTGTGATATTGTTGAAACCGTCCACCCCATTGGCTAAAACGTGAAAATCTACCATTACTTAACCAGGTCGTGCATTTATTTCTCTGTAGTTTACTAATTGATTCCCTTTTAGTGAAAACTATTCTGAGTTTTAATGCAACCAAAATTCTATGTGGGAAACATGTAAAATTACCTTATTGGTACTTAATTTCGCGGGTCTTTAATTTCGCGTTTTTCGCGATTGT
>JAJLRJ010000014.1:6676516-6721516 GCA_024195265.1 Dendrophyllia cribrosa | reverse complement strand
CGGCTTTTGTGAAATTACTTCAAGATAGTGTCAAAAAGTAGCTTGATGTTATGTTTGTACACCTTCAAAGTTTTGTTTACTTTCTCTTTTGCGATCTTGAGAACTACCTTTTTTCCCAACATCGCTCCACGTGCAATTTTTGGGTAATTTTCGATTTTAATCGCTTTTGCAAAAATCTGAGAAACGGCTCGATGGATTTTTTTAAAACGTTGACCAAGCATGCTTACCAATATGCAAAATATTATCTGAAAGTTTCATTGACATTGATTCACAGGAACGCCTTCAAATTTAAAGATGAAGACGACGTACGAAACGGCCGAAAACTTTGCGTTACAACTTCATTTTTTTTAAGTTATGCTAATAATGATTTCAAATCAATGCGCACTTCATTCCTCCGTGATTTATACATTTTGTTGTGATGTGCTGTGCATTTATTATTATCTGTATTCAAGCATGATTGTACCTTATTACTCTCCTTACTACTTTCCAGATTCCCTTAAGTCTCTTTTTAGGATTATTTTGAGCAATAAATGCCTTTTGCGTTTTAAAAACGTTTTTACGGTAGGCATTTTGAACTCAAAAGAAAACGGATGCAAAGAAATTTGCATCAACGAGCATACATTGA
This sequence comes from Dendrophyllia cribrosa, assembly GCA_024195265.1. Lineage (NCBI taxonomy): Eukaryota > Metazoa > Cnidaria > Anthozoa > Scleractinia > Dendrophylliidae > Dendrophyllia > Dendrophyllia cribrosa. The sequence continues at coordinate 6,720,891 of JAJLRJ010000014.1, read as the reverse complement.
AGCCCCATTTACACGACATTCATTTTGGATCCGGCACTCCTAAATTTTGGCCCGCGGGCCGATAATTTAGGGCACGGCCCGCTTGATTTTTGTTGTGTAAATGCAAAATGTTTGGCACGCGTGCCCAAAAATTTAGGCGGGCCGAGACCACCTCAGGAGGTAGTCTCGGCCCGCCTAAAAAGAGGCCCGCGTGCCAAAACGAATGCATTCTCGTTCCCGGCGAAAATAACTTTTGGCGCCAAAATTTCAATAACACAGGCGCAAACGTTTGTTGTTCGCGGAAAGAAAGATGGCCTCGAGAGGGAAAAGTACACACAAAGGTAACTGATACTCCAAATAAGTTAGCAATTGTTCTATATTCTGCTGTCGAGGCTAGGTAATACAAGGCTATTGCCAATGGACGATTTGGAGTAACAGCCTTTTGCATTGGTGTGTCCTGACGAGATATGTCATCACAAATCTCATGGAGAATATATTCAAATGTCCCACGGGTTACTCTAAAGTTTGAGTACCACAGTTCATCCGGAAAACGTGATTCGACCATGTCGAACCAGGCAAAAGAATGCGAGTGCATTCACACATCTCTCAACCGCGGAGGGTTTAAACAGCTCAAAATAGCTTGCATCAGGCCGTACTGTCGCCGCTTCAATGCCTTATTGAAGAGTGGTACAAGCAATGACCTTGCTTCGTTCCTCAGTTCTGTTGGTCGTTTTCGCTTTTTAAAGGCATAAAGCGATAAAATTGCTTTTCGCACTCGAGTATCCGCCATTTTGAACAACCCGCGTCCGCGAACCCGCAGCGAAGTAAAAATATACAACTAGAGAATGAGGTTTCTCGATATTTCGGACAGCCAAGCTGTCCTTCTTCAGGGGATATAAGAAGGACAACTTGACTGTCCGAAATATTGAGAAACCTCATTCTCTAGTTGTATATTTTTTCTTCGCTGTTTTTCCTCCTTATAGTTTTTATTCTAAGTATTTAAAAACAGCAAGATTTGGTTTGTGGTCGTTTTAATATAAGTTTCAACCCAAATGGCCCCGGGGACAAGCGAAGAACTATGTGAGCCGCTGTTAATGAGACCGGTCAGGCTCGCAAATTTAAGAGTGCCGTTCTCATTTTCGGGGTGCCGTTCAGAAATGAACATTGAAAGAAATCGAACATATTTTGACGTGTAAATGAAGCGGGCCGTGCCCAAAATTATCGGCCCGCGTGCCAAAATTTAGGAGTGCCCGACACAAAATGAATGTCGTGTAAATGGGGCTTCAATGTTCATTTCTGAACGGCACCCCGAAAATGAGAACGGCACTCTTAAATTTGCGAGCCTGACCGGTCTCATTAACAGCCGCGGCTCACATAGTTCTTCGCTTGTCCCCGGGGCCATTTGGGTTGAAACTTATATTAAAACGACCACAAACCAAATCTTGCTGTTTTTTTAAAGTACTTAGAATAAAAACTATAAGGAGGAAAAACAGCGAAGAAAAAATATACAACTAGAGAATGAGGTTTCTCAATATTTCGGACAGTCAAGTTGTCCTTCTTATATCCCCTGAAGAAGGACAGCTTGGCTGTCCGAAATATCGAGAAACCTCATTCTCTAGTTGTATATTTTTACTTCGCTGCGGGTTCGCGGACGCGGGTTGTTCAAAATGGCGGATACTCGAGTGCGAAAAGCAATTTTATCGCTTTATGCCTTTAAAAAGCGAAAACGACCAACAGAACTGAGGAACGAAGCAAGGTCATTGCTTGTACCACTCTTCAATAAGGCATTGAAGCGGCGACAGTACGGCCTGATGCAAGCTATTTTGAGCTGTTTAAACCCTCCGCGGTTGAGAGATGTGTGAATGCACTCGCATTCTTTTGCCTGGTTCGACATGGTCGAATCACGTTTTCCGGATGAACTGTGGTACTCAAACTTCAGAGTAACCCGTGGGACATTTGAATATATTCTCCATGAGATTTGTGATGACATATCTCGTCAGGACACACCAATGCAGAAGGCTGTTACTCCAAATCGTCCATTGGCAATAGCCTTGTATTACCTAGCCTCGACAGCAGAATATAGAACAATTGCTAACTTATTTGGAGTATCAGTTACCTTTGTGTGTACTTTTCCCTCTCGAGGCCATCTTTCTTTCCGCGAACAACAAACGTTTGCGCCTGTGTTATTGAAATTTTGGCGCCAAAAGTTATTTTCGCCGGGAACGAGAATGCATTCGTTTTGGCACGCGGGCCTCTTTTTAGGCGGGCCGAGACTACCTCCTGAGGTGGTCTCGGCCCGCCTAAATTTTTGGGCACGCGTGCCAAACATTTTGCATTTACACAACAAAAATCAAGCGGGCCGTGCCCTAAATTATCGGCCCGCGGGCCAAAATTTAGGAGTGCCGGATCCAAAATGAATGTCGTGTAAATGGGGCTTGAAAGAAATCGAACATATTTTGACGTGTAAATGAAGCGGGCCGTGCCCAAAATTATCGGCCCGCGTGCCAAAATTTAGGAGTGCCCGACCCAAAATGAATGTCGTGTAAATGGGGCTTTAAATTTGCGGGCTTGACCGGTCTCATTAACAGCGGCTCACATAGTTCTTCGCTTGTCCCCGGGGCCATTTGGGTTGAAACTTATATTAAAACGACCACAAACCAAATCTTGCTGTTTTTAAGTACTTAGAATAAAAACTATAGGGAGGAAAAACAGCAAAGAAAACATATACAACTAGAGAACGAGGTTTCTCGATATTTCGGACAGTCAAGCTGTCCTTCTTATATCCCCTGAAGAAGGACAGCTTGGCTGTCAGAAATATCGGGAAACCTCAAGTTCTCTAGTTGTATATTTTTTCTTCGCTGTTTTTCCTCATTATAGTTTCCATTCGGGTTCGCGGACGCGGGTTGTTCAAAATGGCGGATACTCGAGTGCGAAAAGCAATTTTATCGCTTTATGCCTTTAAAAAGCGAAAACGACCAACACAACTGAGGAACGAAGCAAGGCCATCGCTTGTACTACTCTTCAATAAGGCATTGAAGCGGCGACAGTACGGCCTGATGCAAGCTATTTTGAGCTGTTTAAACCCTTCGCGGTCGAGAGATGCGTGGATGCACCCGCATTCTTTTGCCTGGTTCGACATGGTCGAATCACGTTTTACGGATGAACTGTGGTACGCAAACTTCAGAGTAACCCGTGGGACATTTGAATATATTCGTCATGAGATTTGTGATGACATATCTCGTCAGTACACACCAATGCGAAAGGCTGTTACTCCAAATCGTCCATTGGCAATAGCCTTGTATTACCTAGCCTCGACAGCAGAATATAGAACAATTGCTAACTTATTTGGAGTATCAGTTACCTTTGTGTGTACTTTTCCCTCTCGAGGCTATCTTTCTTTCCGCGAACAACAAACTTTTGTGCCTGTGTTATTGAAATTTTGGCGCCAAAAGTTATTTTCGCCGCGTCGCCGAAGGCTCTGGGAACGAGAATGCATTCGTTTTGGCACGCGGGCCTCTTTTTAGGCGGGCCGAGACTACCTCCTGAGGTGGTCTCGGCCCGCCTAAATTTTTGGGCACGCGTGCCAAACATTTTGCATTTACACAGCGAAAATCAAGCGGGCCGTGCCCTAAATTATCGGCACGCGTGCCAAAATTTAGGAGTGCCGGACCCAAAATGATTGTCGTGTAAACGGGGCTTGAAATGTTTCAATCACGGAGGAATGCAGTAAGCATTGATTTGAAATCATTACTGAGCATAACTTAAAAAAGTGAATTAATTTGTAACGCAAACTTTTTAGGCCGATTCTTACGTCGTCTTCATCTTTGATTTTAAAGGCGTTCCAGTCAATCAATGTCAATAAAACGTTCAGATAATATTATTCGCATCAGTAAGCGTGCGTGGTGAACATTTTAAAAAAATCCATCGAGCCGTTTCTCATATTTTTGCAAAAGCGATTAAAATCGAAAATTACCCAAAAATTGCACATGAAGCGATGTTAAGAAAAAAGGTAAATCTCAAGATCGCAAAAGAGAAAGTAAATAAAAATTACCTGATGTCCAAACATAACATCAAGCTACTTTTTGGCACTATCTTGAAGTAATTTCACGAAACCAGTGTCAATCTCTCGATCATATTAGTACCAGTATACAAATAGCTAGGTTTGAAATGTTATTGTGATTTATTTGAAATCAAACATACAGACTTTTTTATTCTTGCAAAATATGTATGCCATATACCATATTTTAAGATGTCTATGTGGGATTTTCATTGCGAAATCTTAAACGCGCAAAATTCAGTTTCACTTTAACTGATTTCAAAGTTTCTTGTTTATCGTTGTCATGGTAATATCGATTTTACCAGAATATATATTTAGCCAAACTTCAATTCAAAACCATTTACTAGCGAAAATTTTACGTTGATCTGACTTGAAAAAGACCGCTTAAAAGCCGATTGAAAAATGTAGGTATGGTCTCCAGAAAACTGTATCGAAACACCTCAACGTTGTGCTAAAAGGGAAAAGGGGCCAAATACATTGAATTGCAATAAACAACTTCTGTCATTTGAGTACTTTAAATGTAACTTAATTATTAATTATGTTATATTTTTAATAATTGTTGTTATCCTTTTTAAGTCGTGAATACGACTTATTATAGTTGTTCCGCACAAAAACGTTGCGTATGCAAATATCAAACTACTTACGTTGGACATGCAAATAACAATAACAGACGTGAAATGCACGCACCGCCTCATAATAGCTATTGATTAAACAACTGCTTTCGTGGTTGTTATTTTGATTTAATTATCAGAGCTGTTTGTTTTTGCAACCTCCTAAAGTAATCCCTGAAACAAAGTAATTCTGCGCTCTGTTAAAAAGGTACAAACTTCTATCACACTTGGCAGCAACCACCTCGGGTGACGCCAGATCGATGATGTACATTTGAAATCTTTTATGTGTTTGAAAATGTGTTCAACTCTAACGCGCTTTCTCGCAAGCTCTCTGTTGAACTTTCTTGCCCTACGTCTTTCTCTGTTGTCCCGCATTGCGCGTATTTGTGCTTGACGAAACGGTGTTAGCAAAGGAACATTATCAGGATACCCTTTATCAGCTAGGAGCACTACTCCGTTCTGCAAATCTGGCACCTGCCCTGGACCAACAGGTTCCATTAGGCGGAATGTTTGGGAGTCGTGCATGCCTCCAAGAAAGCCTGTCTGTAAAAATCGAATGTGACCTGTGTTGTCACAAATTAGTTGAGTGTTTAATAAATGAAAGTGCCTGTGTCCACTATAAAATTCTCTCTGTGGCTCTGTTGAGGGAATCTGAATTTCATGTGGCGTAACGTCGATGCTTCCTACTGCATCTGGAAATTCTGGCCAATTATTGCGCAGCGCGTCCCATTCTCTAATGTTAGGCCAAATGACAGAGGATCTGAAATGGCGCCACAGAATTATGACTCCCTGGTAGATATAAGCACAAACCGTCTGGGGACTGACATCAAACATTAGTGCTAGCGTGTGGACGTGTGGGTATCGCCGAAGCCAAATTAGTACAAGAAGTAACCTGTTAATAACGTTTAGCTTAGTGCGCCCCATTCTTTGCCTTGGGTTGCCCCGCCTTGTTATCATAAAGAAATGCCAAGCAGTTTCTCGAGCCATTTGAAGGAATGAGTCTGTTGTTTCACCGGTATTCAACCAAAAGAGATACTCTTGATTTGAAATAAGTGCAAAGAGGTCACGCCCTTGAAACTGGTGGCCATGGAATCCATAGAATAGTCTGTCTCGGAGTGGTAGCTGAATTTCAAGAGGAAGCTGTAGAACCGATGTAAGGAATGCCAGTAACTGTACTATAATAAGCGTAAGTAATTTACATACGCGAAGTATTTCGTGCCTGTTTTCTTGAAGAGGTAAAGGTGGGGGAATGGGTACCAAGTAACGAGCAAAGGCAGCTAGAACTCTTAGTAAAATTGCGACTCGTACAAACTCTATGCGATTCATTTCCATAAGATGGCTTTAGCTGATCGCCTTGTGAGTTTGATATAAAAGGACAAAGAGTCTGTCTCGAATGAAAGGCATGATTTACGGCTGTCAAAAAAGAACAATAATCATGGCGTTCGCAAATTTTCTCGTGCCTTAAACTCGTGAACTTCATTCCCACATCTGTTCATAGAGAGGTGACAAATAAGCCCAATTCATCCTCTAATTTTTTCTGATAATGGCAATTTTTTTAAAGACATTGCGGAGGAACAACAGCAGGAACAGCAGGAACAGCACAAAAGTCGGCGACAACAAGAGGGTAATAGTGCTGCAGTCACACCTCACCTTTACATTTACCGACTGTTGTCCAAAACCTTTCTAACAGCTTATCCCGCGCCCAGCTCATGATAGTGCTATGAATAGCATTCTTTTTTGACTGTCAAAAGGACAAAAAAAAAACACGTGCATTTCAAGTGCGTGGATTTCGCACCAAGTTCTGATTAGGCGACCTAAAATTTTGGCTATAAAAAGCCGAAATTGTTAATGTGAAAGCCCTTTTTCTTCTGATTTCCAACGAACATGGCGGGATTATGGAGACCGTTCGAAGAGGCATCATCTCGGGTAAAACAGCCCGCCGAAGGAAGGACAAAAATGTGCGTCAAAGTTGGGGAGAACGAAAAAAGAATTGTGATGGAAGCTTATGTGTACTCCGGGAACAACGGATGGAACGCAGTATTAAGGTCTGTAAGAGAGAAGGCCGAACAGCTCCCACTTAGCTCCAAGGTGATTGACTTTTACCTAGACGAAAAAGAGAGTTCCTACTGCATTCGGCGGATGCAGCGCATTGTCCGCGAAGAAACAACAACAGCAGCAAAAGATTCACGGAGATCGGCTTCGACCTCAACTGGACCACCGACAATATTTATAGAGGACGAAAGCACTGCCCGTGGTATGGCAGCTAAGGTTGTGGACAGGCAAATGAGATATGCAAAGAAGCGCACTCCTGTGGAACGGCGCCAGGAAAAGCTTAACCACTTTGAGGCCAGTTCATCAGAAGAGGCGGAAGCAGAGGCTGAAACACCTCCAAAAAAGAAGGCAAAGACCATAAGGGAGGCAACGATGGAAGCGCAGACGACGCACATGAAGATGTGTACGAAAGCGCTCGAGGGGATAGAGAAAATGTCAAGTATTCTTGACAAATTAGAGAGAAAACTGGATGACATGTAGAATGCACTGGGAATCGAACTGAGCTACATTATGATAAGATGATAATAGAAATAAATTTTGTCCATCGAAATGATATGTCATGCTTATTGAAAATCTAAAATAAAATCACAGAAATACAAATTAGTTTTCTGTTCATTGTTATTTATATTGTTGCGAAGTTACTACCAAGTGTAATAAAAGTTTGTACCTTTTTAAAGTGCTACTGCGATCAAATTTTTGATTTCCTTTTTTTACATCTTCGTGTACAATTATACTTTCTTACTCGTCTTGCCAAATTTCAATCCATTACGAACATCAGAAGTCATTTTATTTTAACATTTATGTTCGAGAATTTACGGCCGCCATTAATCAACCGTGTTCCATGCTTGGTTGCGAAAGGGATAAAGTGACGTCAAAGGCTCAAACATACCTCACGGGTTGAAATTATAATAACAATAAGTATTGAAAATCACGCGAAAACGCAACAAAAACATTGGACTTGTTCTTCGTGCAATTTTCTATGCTCATTGTTATTATAATTTAAACCCGTGAGGTATGTTTGAGCCTTTGACGTCACTTTATCCTATTCGCAACCAGGCCTTGGAACAAGGTTGATTAATGGCGGCCGTAAATTCTCGGACATAAATGTTTAAATAAAATGACTTCTGATGTTCGTAATGGATTGAAATTTGGCAAGATAAGTAAGAAAGTCTAATTGTACACGAAGATGTAAAAATATGAAAATCAAAAATTTGATCGCAGTAGCACTTTAACAGAGCGCAGAATTACTTTGTTTCAGGGATTACTTTAGGAGGTTGCAAAAACAAACAGCTCTGATAATTAAATCAAAATAACAACCACGAAGCAGTTGTTTAGTCAATAGCTATTATGAGGCGGTGCGTGCATTTCTGTTATTGTTATTTGCATGTCCAACATAAGTAGTTTTATATTTGCATACGCAACGCTCTTGTGCGGAACAACTCTTACGGTTACTGGAGAAAAGTCACTCGCTCATCGTAAACTTTATATTAAATTAATATTAAATTGTTGATATGTTACACTTCGGTAATAGCATACATGGAGTAAATGGGAGTAAACCAAGTCCGCCATTACGGCCGTTGTGTTTACGAATGCTCGATGAGCTGAAACGTCGGTTTGGGAAAACGTTGGGTTTTTTGACTTGTTATTATTGTTTGGCAAGGATATCTGACATTAAAGGGGCTATGTCGAGAGGATGGCGGGTGAGTACTGGGTACTAACAACTTGAAAAACGTCCGGTGGCTTTTTATCAAGTTGGCAATCCGTTCCATCCCGTCGTGTTGCGTGGAAGGATAGATCTCAAGTTTACAAAATTAGTTAGAGTATTTACTTGGCTAGATTTATGTTAAATTATTTCTGCGATTTGTTAGTCGTACCTACGAAAAGTTCGATGTCTTCCAGTAGTGGTGGAAGTTGGGGAGGAATTTAAAAGCGAAATCGATCGTGTATTTGTTTACCTCGCGTGGTTCCACACGAGTGCAAGCGCGATAAAACTTGCCACGATCCGGGAGGGAACAATAGAAATTTGACATGTGTGACGTCAGGTGACGTCACATGACAGGAACTCATTGCGTAGACTCACCTTGCGACATAGCCCCTTTAATAATGAGGGAAATGGTAAGTTTGTCCCGTAATTTTCATTTTCGCTAGTAAACACATACCTTCGTGTGAGGCTGACAAACATTGCCAAGCTGAGCATTGTTGATAAAAATCACAGTGGATTTTACCTGCCATGTGTTTGCTATACGCTCTGGAGAATAACCCAGGACTCCCTCGACTACACACGAAGGTTTTAGAGGTCCTTCTTTGGTAAAAGATATTAGTACGTGGATCTGCAACATAAGGGAAGTAGTCATAACATGTACAATCTAAGAGGACCCACCTTGTGTAGGGTAGGAAAAGGTCCGATGGTTGTTTCACTTGGCTTGCAAGGAGCCTTTGATTTTAAGTCGTGAATACGTCTTATTGCGGTTACTGGAGAAAAGTCACTCGCTCATCGTAAACTTTATATTAAATGTTGTTGATATGTTACACTTCGGTAATAGCATACATGAAGTAAATGGGAGTAAACCAAGTCCGCCATTTATACTACGGCCGTTGTGTTTACAAATGCTCGATGAGCTGAAACGTCGGTTTGGGAAAACGTTGGGGTTCTTTTACTTGTTATTATTGTTTGGCAAGAATATCTGACATTAATAATGAAGGAAAAGGTAAGTATGTCCCGTAAATTTTCATTTTCGCTAGTAAACACATTCCTTCGTGTTTACTAGCTACACACGAAGGTGTTAAGGTTTTAGAGGTCCTTCTTTGGTAAAAAAAAAATATTGGTACGTTTCTAGTATTATTATATTTATGCTCTTAGAAGTCACCATAACTTTTACCCTGTCTCCTCACCAACAGGGTTGAGTTAGGCTTGCGACATTGGGCATTCATTGTTTGTTTATTCTTATGACCCTCTCTCTTCTGCCAGGTTGAGTTGGGCTTGTGACGATGCGTATTCCTTTTTTTATTTATTCTTATGAATCTCTCTCTTCTGCCAGGTTGAGTTAGGCTTGTGACATTGGGCATATATTGTTTGTACCCGGCTGTCTCCTCACCAACAGGGTTGAGTTGGGCTTCTAATTAACGATGGGATTTCATTGTTTGTTCATTCTTGTGACCGTCTCTCCTCCGCGAGGTTAAGTTGAGCTTGCAACGATTGACATTCATTGTTTGTTCATTCTTATGACCCTCTCGCTTCTGCCAGCTTGAGTTGAGCTTGTGACGATTGACATTCATTGTTGTTACCCTTTATCCTCTGCTGAGTTGTGAAAATAATCATCCATTAGCAGTTCTTTGTTTTTCCATGTACCCCTCTCTTTTATTTTCATTATCCCTTCCTTGGATACCAGCGTTGCCAAATCATAGAGACGAAGATGTTCAACCGCTACCGCGTGTGCAGCAAAATGATGGTAAAATTCAAATTGTGTATTGAATCTCATTCTGGCAATAGCGTTCCGCCCAGGTGACGTCATAAAATACTTACATATCTGGCAGCATTGCATTGTGGGATTGAAATGCGGACAAATATTTCAAAATGGCTGCCTCGGAAACACCAGTACATGAACAAGTTGTGGATAATTGTCGAGTTGTACTCACAGAAGATGAAGTCCCAGGCGCCAAATTAACCAAACCACCGGGTGATTGCAATGTTCTAGAGCTGAAACGTTGGTTAGAGTGCCACGGTGAGAAAAAAAGTGGAAAAAAACAAGAATTAGTCGACCGTGTAAACGGATGCATTTCTCTAAAAATCAAGGTTGACCCGAAGGTTGATGGAGGTAAATGGTACGATGTTAAGGCCAAATCATCTACTAGTACCGACACGGAAAACTCTACGAAATTCCCTGAATCGGGCTGGGGAAATTTTCCGTCAAGAAACATCCCAGTAATGTTTAATTACGGATATGTTTACCACCATCTAGTCGAATCAGTTGTGGATCTATTACCTGATGACAATAATGAGGACGATAAAGCAGTTGACGTTGGGGATACCGTAACAGCGAAACCACTTAAGAAAGGAAGAGGTCTTTTGAAAAGCGGTTTTATTGAGAACTGCCATGACAATGAAAATGATGATAGTTATTTTTTAAGATGCCATGTCCATCATTCAATGAAATCAGACTTACCTCTGCAAGTCTTTGTTCGTATTGGTAAGGTTAGTGGCTTTATCCAGCAAGTATCATGTACTTGTAAAGCTCGAGAATTAAACCGTTGCTGTCATGTTGCAGCGGTATTATTGATGCTTTCTGACTACGTGTCAGACAATGGGCATGTTGTGGTGGAACCATCGACCTCGCAGCCTTGTGAATGGAATAAAGGGAAAAAGAGGACAAAAGATCCCAAAGCCCTCCACAAGTCATCATACAAGTCAAGTAAAAAGAGTAGCTCTAGTGCACTGTATAACTGGGATCCTCGACCTGTGGAATTCCGAAATAAAGTTGACCAGGATGGTGTTCATACCTTCCTGCGAAATTTACAAGCATACAGTGCTACTCAAGGAACTTTATCCATGTGGGAAACTCTGCTTCAAATAAATTACCAGGATTTCAAGCTTGACGATGCAGATGTAGTTCACTACAAATTCCTTGTGACAGAATTCGAAACAGCATTGGCTGACAGTTTGTCCTCAATATCTAACAAATTTACTGTGGGTCAAATACCAAACACTGAAAGTCAGAGTAAGAGTGAGGAATGGTGTCAAGCACGTTGGTGTCGTATAACAGCTTCTATATGCAAAGTTGTTGTTGGCATGGGAGAGCAAGTGCTGAGTAATACAGTGTCTCTACAGAGGTGTTATGATTGGTTGAGGAACAAGTTATGGTATCCTGACAATATTACAACATTTGACATGCAATATGGTAACGAAGAAGAGCCTTCTGCCAGAAAAGCATATACTGACAAAACTGGAAATAATGTGACAGAAACTGGTATTTGGGTAAACACAAAATACCCACATTTGGGTGCAAGTCCTGATGGTATCGTAAAATCCCAAGATTCATTTGGGATTGTTGAAATCAAATGCTTGAAAGTACTGAGGAACCAAACAGTTACAGAATTAATAAATTCTGTTGACAGTGGCAAATCAAACAAAGTTTTGAACAGGCAGTGCTTTTCAATTGTAAATGGAAAATTGGTTCTGAAAAAAGGACATGCCTACTACTACCAAATCCAAATGCTGTTATTGGTAACCGAGGCAGACTACTGTGACTTCGTTCTCCATACTCCAAAGGGTGAGCCACACGTAGAACGTATTTATCATGATAAAGAAATGCAAGCCAAGATTGTGGAATTTACGAAGATAGTTTGGAGCAAAGTTCTTATCCCTGAGTATTTCCTGATGAAAATCCCTCGCAGACTTCTTCCTGTTGTGCTCTATTAACATCCATACAATATGACATTATTAGGATTGTTATAATTTTTACATTCATATTGAGTGCATTAGAGCTTCCTTTTGCATGGGTTCACCGGAAGTATATTTATAAGCAAATAGACTCCATTTTCTTGTTTTTATCCTTGACACCTTAACCTTTATTTAAACACAACATTTATTAGTAATTTTCATAAGGACATTTTAACCTAATAAATTTATATATTCTGAAAACAAATTTGTCAATGCCTCCTAATGAATTGCTATATAACCCCTAGAACAGGGTTTTCCCTCACAAATGCTGACCCCTTTGAGCAAAGAAACCATTCCCATGGACTTCACCTCTGACCTTGGGACCAATTTACCATCCCCCTAGCAAAGAGTTACTTTCCCCTCACAAAACACTAACCCGTATCCATTAGGGTATAGAAACCACTCCCCTAGACCTAACCCGAACCTTTCGAACAAGGTTACCATTCTCCAAACAAAATGCTAACCCCTAGCAAATGGTTTTTTCCCCTCTACAAATGCTAACCCCTAGGGTAGAGAAACCATCCCCTTAGATCTAATTCCAACCCTTACAATAAAAATTCCTTTCCCCAAATAATAATGCTAATTTTTGAGAAAGGCTATCTTTGCTTTAATCATATGCCAACCTTAAAAACACTGACTGATTCTTAACATATTTTGCAATTTTTACTAATTTGAATTTAAATTTTTTTATTCTTTTATCACATTGAGGTTGTAATGTGCTGCGTTGCAGAAGTCGTTCCCTCGATTAACAACTAATTTAACAAACTAATATTTGTTTTTTATTTGCACTACTCACAACAACTCCCACCCATACACTTTTTATCAACCTCCTTAATTTATTCCATTGATGCAAATCAGTGTTTATGTTGGGAACCCCTCTTTATGGGGATCCCATTCTATAACACCTAAAAATGCCACAAAGGTTGCTAGATAACTACCAACTTTATTTTTTTTTCTTAAAAAAATACCATAATACTCTAATTTCTTAATCAAAATTTTATGAATGACGGTATCAAATGCTTTGCTAAAATCAAGGAATATACAACAGGAATAGTTTCGGTCATCGATTGCTTTTTGTATTTTATCAATTATGCAGAGAACTACATGATCTGTACTATGCTTAGCTCTAAATACAAATTGGTTTTCATGCCAACATGCCAACAATTATCTTTGTTGGTATTGGAATTCATCTGCATAGACATTCCTGGAAATTAACCAAACAGGATGCAACATAAACAAGTTGAGATGCAACATGGCTCAGGTTCAGTGGAATAGTTCTATCTAACAGTCTAAATTTCTTTAGCCTTTCATTGAATCGTTCCACATGTATCCGAGCCTTTGCAATTCGTTTAGTTGCCAGAATTTCTTCCTTTGTAAATTTGTCTCGCTTTCCAATAAATGCTGGTATTTCTATTGTAGCTTGCTTTGCCAACAATAAGTGTTGAACTGTAAACCCTTTGTCAACCAAGAGGAGATCATTAGGATTAATATGCTCGAGTATACCACACTGCTTAAATATTTCAACATCATCTATACTACCTTCGTATAAATCAGACACATAACAGGCCGCCCCATTAGGATTGACTGCAATTAGGCATTTCATAGTGGTATGATGCTTATACGACGAATATGTGTTTCCTTGCTGTGCATAATCTCTGGGCATTTGACAAAAAAATTCAGTGCAATCTACAGAGCATCGGACATTCTTAAATCGTCTGAACACCTTTGGAAGGTGTTCCCCAAATACCTGCCTTTCTGGAAACATAAAATATTTGTGATCTTTAAAGTGGTGGTACATATACATAATCCAGGTTAAAAAAATTTCCCGCACATACTTTTCAGTAACACTGTAAATATGTGCAATGGTAAAAATGTTGAACCCCCTACGCAATCTAAGCAATGTGATAAACAGCTGCTCCTTTAAGGTAAGTTTCGATTTATCGTCAGTAGATGAGTTGGCCTTCGATACTTTGGGCGTTGTCTTCGGGCCCCTCCAGTAGACCAAATTAAATTTTGCCTTCCCAAGGAATTCGTATAACATATCAAATTGCTGGGGATACAAACCAATAAAGTATTTGGACTTCTTCTCATCAGCAAGTATAACATCTGGACTCATAGTGTTTCCACTTTGGGATGGCGATGGATCAAGAGGACTCTCAGTCAAGGCCTTGCTATTTTTAAGCAAAATTGACTCGATCTTTGCCCCAAGAATGTATTTATCATAAACTGTCTGCGTTTCTTTATTAACTTGATTTGAACAAGTTTCGACAGCAACAGCTTGATCACTAGTCCAATTCGACTCACAAAGAGACGTTTCACACACTGCAGAAGGCTCACATGTAGCCAGCTCTAACTCAGGGTTGACCACCTCGGTTCGTTTACGTTTAATTGGCGGCAACGCAACTCTTGGTGTTGGACATTTCCTTTTCTTCAATCGCTTGGCTTGTTCTTCGTCAGTGAGATGTGCCAGTAATGGGTCAGGAAATTCGTCAGTCGGTCCTTTTCCCCCAACGAAATGCAAGGAACAAATGTAAGTGTCCTTTTTTATATCTTTGATGGAAAGAGACTTTCGACCACAAGCGTGAATCCACCGTTTTGCTTTGAGCGTTTTTTGCATTTCTTGCTGCTTTTCCCAATCTGTCATGGATTCTTTTACTTTCCCAGGCTTAGGAAACCTTATAAAGAAGGTTTCTGGCAGTAATTTATCAGCATATCGTGAATCGGATGGACAAATACCCCAAGAACAGTGCTTCGTCGCACCTGTTTTTTTTGTAGTTTCCTGCATAGTTCTTGAATGTTTGTACGCATTTCAATCCCATGATGCTGCGCGCCAATTACGAGTTTTCTATTTTTAGAATCTGGGCGGAACGCTATTTAACAGGCCAGCCAGAAAGAGTTTTTTAACAGACATTCAATGTTGTTTCAAGACTTCACTGACATCTCAGTTCCAGGTAGCTTGGGAGGAAATGATAACTGTCATATTATGTGTTATTATTGTTTTCTTTTTACTGTTTTTCAACCCCAGGCCTGGTATTTAAAAGTGACCAGTCTTGAGGGTTACAAAAAAGAGGCCATCTATAACTACTTGTTTTAGAAGAATAAACAGATTAATAAGAATGAGAATGTTCCGTACGATCTGTTAATTGTATTGGAAACAAAGGCAGCATCTTTTTTTTAGCTCATAGTCAAATAAGTGAAATGTTTGTTTAATGTAACAACAAATAAATATACTGTAACTGATCCCCAGTATTTTTCTGTGGCAAGGAATATAGACAAGTAATTAGATAATTATATGTTGCAAGGTAGTCTATAAATTACACTTCTTCGTGTTTTTGGAAAAATGAGTTGCAAATTTTAAGCATTTCAGTGCGAAGGCATATCTACATGTGCTAGTCTTACCTTACTGTTTAATTACAGGTGATTTTAACGTAACTAGACGATAACTTTTTCTGTAACTGTTACTGAACCGAAAACACTAGGGTATACTCATTTTGCTCATTACTCCTCTCATAGTTCTTTTGTTTATGTCATTTCAGTTTTTCAGGGGACCATGGAGAGAGTTAAGAGATTGGGCTATTGGAAACGTACGGCAGTCAGAACAAGCTTCTGACATCATTCCCGAAGATAAATTGTTCCGGTCCTTTCAGGTTGAACATCAGACCTTTCTTGAGATACTTTTCTTTCTTGTTTTGGTCGATTTCCAGGAAATGCCCCACTCCACTCTGTATCCCCATTCCAAAAAAGAAAATGAATAGGGGGTATTGTTATTTATCATTTAAATATATGAGAAACAAATGAAAATAATTCAAATGTTTCACTGACTTGTCGAAAAGACAGTCATGATGAGTCACAAAGCAAAAGAGCAAAAGAAATGAGTGATGATTCTTAAAAAGAGAAAGCCAATACAACTAAAAACAGAAAGTTAAAGATTTAAAAAAAGATAAAGCAAATAAAAAATATTCTGATGATCCACAAATTAAAAAAGCAAAACAAGAGAACAATCTGATTCACGGGAAAAAACAACTGAGTGTGAAATAAAACTAACTGACACAAAAGACTCTTTTGATATGGAAAGTGTTAGTTCTTCAGGCCTTGACCCTGATTGTCGATATCATGAGGTTTTTGCCAGTGAGGATCCTGTGTTTGTTGGCTCTAGTATCTGTCGAGGTCAAGGGCATGGAGCACGGTATTAAATATAGGATGAAGGAAATGGGTGATGATGAATCTGACAGTGAAGAGACAACGTTTGAAGATAGTACCAGCTGAGTATATAACTGCCTGCCAGTAGTATGAGAACCAACGCATGGCAGACGAGATCCTGGACGGCCTGCAAAGACGTTGCTTACAATTTTAATGGAAGATGCAGCGGTGGAGTCTAGGGAAGAGCTTGCTAGCCTGTTGGCTGATCTGGACGAGTGGCGTGTCAGATCAACTCAGGGCCCGTCTCAAATATCGTAAATATCGTGTTTGAGTCGATGGATGATGATGACGATAATGATGATGATGATGATGATGATGATAATCCACTCTCTTTCAATGGCCACCCTGACATACTCTGCTGTCACACAAGATTTATCAAGAAACCCGTGAACTGGCTTTTTCCTCCTGAAAATAGCAAGTACTTGACAATTCTCAGAAATCCCGTGGACCAGTTTGAGTCTACATTTAACTTTGTCCAGCTTGGCAGAGCGTTTGATTTTGGAGCCGACCTTGTTGATTCTTTGAAGAAAACTGAAAGATCTCGCGCTTTTCAAGGAAGATAAGATATAAAACTGGATTGTAAATAAATGAATAACCTAGACTGTGATTTACTGTTTATGGACATCTTTCATTTAGTTACCTAAAATACAAGCTTAATTATAACTTATTTAAGTAAATGTAGCTGTTGGTAAGCTTAACGTTTTAATGTTTTGAAGCTCGATTGGAAATTCTTTTAATGTTGTGCATTAACACAAGTTTTAAGTGAACAGACTTTGGCATTCTTGGGAGTTAAAAGCTCTTTTTTAAAAATAGCTTAGTTTTCATTCACAAAGCTTTTTATTTAAGATGATTTTGTACTGAAAAGAAAGTTCAAGGTTCAGTTTAAAAGTAAGACTTAAGATTCCACTAGTTCTAGTTGTTTTATTATTATTTTTACCATAAAAAGTTGATGAATTTCTCTGCACCGCTCTTGACTATTCCAGTAAGCAGAAAGATGAGCAAGATTTCAGTAGTCACACTGTTTAGAAAGCTGGACTCTGGAGCCAGGGTATCATTAAAAAATAACTTTAGCCATGAAATAACAATATTTAAAAAATTGCTTATTTTGTGTTCTAGGTCAAATCTACTATGTGACAAATTTTGTTCTTTGATGTTATATATATTATTTGGTTGGCAAGAAATACATTGATTTGCAATAAATAACTTCTGTCATTTGTGTCCTTTAAAAGTAACTCAATGATTAATTGTGTTATGTTTTGCAATAATTGTTGTCATCCTTTTTTTAATTTGGGAGGTATTGTATTATTATTTTTTGCTCCTAAACGTCATCATTATTTTTACGCTGTCTCCTCGCCAACAGGGTTGAAGTTAGGCTTGCGACATTGGGCATTCATTGTTTTTTCATTCTTATGACCCTCTCGCTTCTGCCAGGTTGTGTTGAGCTTGTAACGATTGGCATTAATTGTTGTTACCCTTTATCCTCTGCTGGGTTATGAAAATACTCATCCATTAGCAGTTCTTTGTTTTTCCATGCACCCCTCTCTTTCATTTTCATTATCCCTTCCTTGGATACCAGCGTTGCCAAATCATAGAGACGAAGATGTTCAACAGCTAGCGCTTGTTCAGCAATATGATGGTAAAATTTAAATTGTGTATTGAATCTCATTCTGGCAATTTAACAGTCCAGCCAGAAAGAGTTTTTTAACAGACATTCAATGTTGTTTCAAGACTTCACTGATATCTCAGTTTCAGGTATCTTGGGAGGAAATGATAACTGTCATACTATGTGTCATTATTGTTTTGTTTTTACTGCCTTTCAACCCCAGGCCTGGTATTTAAAAGTGACCAGTCTTGAGGGTTACAAAAAAGAGGCCATCTATAACTACATGTTTTAGAAGAATAAACAGATTAATAAGAATTGGAATGTTTCGTACGATCTGTTAATTGTCTTGGAAACAAAGGTAGCATCTTTTTTTAGCTCATAGTCAAATAGGTGAAATGTTTTTTTTTTTAATGTAACAACAAATAAATATACTGTAACTGATCCTCAGTATTTTTCTGTGCCAAGGAATATAGAGAAGTAATTATATAATTATATGTTGCAAGGTAGTCTATAAATTACACTTCTTCGTGTTTTTGGAAAAATGAGTTGCATATTTTAAGCGTTTTAGTGCGAAGGCATATCTACATGTGCTAGTCTTACCTTACTGTTTAATTACAGGTGATTTTAACGTAACTAGACGATAACATTTTCTGTAACTGTTACTGAACCGAAAATACTAGGGTATACTCATTTTGCTCATTACTCCTATCATAGTTGTTTTGTTTATATCCTTTCAGTTTTTCAGGGGACCATAGAGAGAGTTAAGAGATTGGGCTATTAGAAACGTACGGCAGTCAGAACAAGCTTCTGACATCATTTCCGAAGATGAATTGTTCCGGTCCTTTCAGTTTGAACAACAGACCTTTCTTGAGATACTTTTCTTTCTTGTTTTGGTCGATTTCTAGGAAATGCCCCATTCCACTCTGTAACCCCATTCCAAAAAAGAAAATGAGAAACAAGTGAAAATAATTCAAATGTTTCACTGACTTGTCGAAAAGACAGTCATGATGAGTCACAAAGCAAAAGAGCAAAAGAAATGAGTGATGATTGTAAAAAGAGAAAGCCAATACAACTAAAAAAAGAAAGTTAAAGGTTTAAAAAAAGATAAAGTAAATAAAAAATATACTGATGATCCACAAATTAAAAAAGCAAAACAAGAGAACAATCTGATTCACGGGAAAAAACAACTGAGTGTGAAATCAAACTAACTGACACAAAAGACTCTTTTGATATGGAAAGTGTTAGCTCTTCAGGCCTTGACCCTGATTGTCGATATGATGAGGTTTTTTCCAGTGAGGATCCTGTGTTTGTTGGATTTGTTGGCTCTGGTATCTGTCGAGGTCAAGGGCATGGAAAACGGTAGTAAATATAGGATGAAGGAAATGGGTGATGCAGAATCTGACAGTGAAGAGACGAAGTTTGAAGATAGTACCAGCTGAGTATATAATGGATGATGGCAATGAAAATTTTGATGACAACGATGTATTCTCTGGTAGTGAATATGCAAATAATGAAAGTACATTGACTGATACGGAGGAGCATGGAACTTATTACACAAACAGCATACATGACAAGGAAGAGACGAGTTAAGGTGCAAGTGAATATAATGAAATCGTTCCACCAAAGGCTGAAAGGGGATGGGGATGTGCAGATGCTGATGAACAAGTCCGCGTAGACTTGAAACACGGATGTTACAAAATCGACAAAACTGCTTTCATTGATAAATGTCACTTTAGAAAAATGAAGGTCGAATCCAATCTTTTTAACAGCAAAATATTCTTCCACAATGATCAATGGAAAGATCCTGTTAAAAAATTATTGCCAAGAAACTTCCTGGAAATAACAAATCATGCAATTCTTTTCTGGATTCCATTTTTAAAGATGATTCAGTTGAAGGTCTTTTAGAAAAAGTTGAGCCATGCGAGAATTACAGATTAGGTATCGTCAGGGCCTTTCTTGCTGCCTCTTTTACCCCTCCAGTTGTTGGTACCGCAAGTGCGCATGAATATCTTCAGTGTGGTTGGTTCCCTATCAAAAACAGGGCGTTTGAAAACAAGATTGCTAGCGCCTCTCTGAGATGTAAGGACGAAATGTTGACCAGCAATCTCTTTTTCTAGACTGCAGCAAGTCTATGAGCTCTCGATCTAAAAAGCCACTTGGAAGCAATTGCCTTTGTGGTTTCCTCTCACCAAAAAAATCACAAACCAAGTGAAAGCCAAACTTCAATTTCAAAAACAAGAGAGTTTGCATAACGCTTTTACTTCTCAATACTCAAAATCCATTCCTTTTAACTGCAGTGGACATCTGGACCCCAAGCAAAGCTAAACAAAGTAGTTAAGTGTCACTTTCCATGTAATCTAGAGGTCGTTAATCAGTTTAAAGATGACACGAAAATACGCAGAAACACTGCGAAAGAATTGTTTAAAAAGTAAACTCGCCAGAATTCAATCAAGTGTGGTAAAGCAAGGCCACTCCGGCTGCAGGAGATTGGGTACAAGTCTATGAGCACTCAGTCTGAAAAAAGTCACTTGGAAGACATTGCCTTTGTGGCTTCCTCTCACCAAAAAATTCAAAAACAAGTGAAAGCCAAACTTAAACTTCAACATCAACTTTTTTACTTCTCAATACTCAAAATCCATTCCTTTAAGCTGCACTGGACATCTGAATCGCAAACAAGCCAAAAAACTACTAAAGTGTAACTTCCTATGGAATCTAGAGGTCGTTAACCAGTTTAAAGATGAAACGCAAATAAGCAGAAACGCTGCGAACGGATTCAACAAAGTGGATTAGGAAAGGCCACTCCGGCTGCAGGAGATTCGGTACTTGGAAAAAAAAATTACCATCTGCAGTACCAAAACTTAAGCCGAAAAATTACCGAAATCTGTCTATAGAGATTCCAAAGCTATTTTAGTTGATAGTCAAAACGTTATATTAATGGTGGTATCAAATTCTTGGATCTACCGTGTTTGGGTATTGAATTTACCATTGAGGAACACCCATACATTTGCAAGAACTGTCAAGAGCAATTACGGAGCCTGAAGAACTTGATGAGAAAAAGGACAAACCCCTAGAGTGGGAATGAAAGGGTTTCGAAATGAGTACCTTAAGGCATTTAAGGAGAAAAAATGACAAAGAGAAACCTGACAAAACATCCTCAGCCCTTATTGATTTCTTAAAAAGAGATGTCTGATGTTTTATTTCAATCTTGTCTTAAGGATGACGAAGCAAAGCATGTGAAAGATCTTGTGAATCCTCTTGAATCTGGTATCTCACAGTCAAATCCAATCCAAGTCACTGTCATGAGAAGTCTTGTCTCAAAATTAAAGTCAAAGAGCAACACTAAATATGTGGACATCATAGAGGATATAAGTGCTTCAAACAGGAATAGACTTGGCTTTGAGACTTTGCCTATGAATGATAAGTGAACTGCAGTGAAACACCAATCAAATCCATTCACTCAATTCCTAGCCCACATTCGGTGAGATGCTGCCAAAGTGTCTGCCTGCTCAATTTAATCAAAATGTGGAGAAACAGCAAGTAGCCAAAGGTGATCAATGAATTGTACAGTTGCGTTTTTCATTACAATTTATTACTGCAAGGAACTCTCTACCGCCGAAATATCAAAATTTCGCGTAGCTTATTTCCATGTTATATCACCAAATGCCACCAAATATACAACTAAATTGGATAAAAAAGATTCTATAGAGCAAAACAGAACAAATAGTTTGGAGATAAAGTGCAGGATTGCAAGGATAGAAGTGGATTACAGTTCATCAAATTTGATTTCGTGACAGGAGGTCAAGAAGAGAGAGAGAGAGATTTACATTTACAAATGCATTTTTAACTCATGTTTATCCGCAGTTCAAATATGATTTTCATATATTCACATTCATATATATTCACTGTCATCAGGAATATTACGAACTCACAATTGACCATCTATCCATGTGGCTTGGTAGCTCAGTGGATAGAGCATTGCACCGGTATCACAAGGTCATAGGTTCGAATCCCGTTCAAGCCTGAAATGTTTTTCAGGTTGCTTTTTCAACTGCTTAAGTAACGTTGAGAGCACACTGCGAGGATCCCAAATTTCACTCATGTTTATCCGCAGTTCAAATATATGATTTTCATATATTCACATTCATTCATATAAACCAGAGCTATAATTAAAGCTTTGAAAAGATATAGATAAATACGGGAAGGACACTTCGAAGTTTCCAAAAGAATTCAGCTTCTTTTTATGCTGCAGAGGCTGTGTTGTAGCTTAGACCTGAAATGTTTAGATTAAAGAAGTACCATGGCCAACGTTATGGCGTTATGGCGACGCGAGAAATCTTACCTTTGTTCTTGGACGGAACACTCTTCTAGACTGGCTAGAGAGATTTTCTATCACTGATCCACTACCTTTTAATGGCCACCCTGACATACCCTGCAGTCACACAAGATTTATCAAGAAACCCATGAACTGGCTTTTCCCCTCGAAAGTAGCAAGTTCTTGACAATTCTCATAAATTCCGTGGACCAGTTTGAGTCTACATTTAACTTTATCCAGTTCAGCAGAGCGTTTGATTTTGGAGTCGACCTAGTTGATTCTTTGAAGAAAACTGAAAGATCTCGCGCTTTTCAAGGAAGATAAGATATCAAAATGGATTGTAAATAAATGAATAACCTAGACTGTGATTTACTGTTTGTGGACATCTTTCATTTAGTTACCTAAAATACAAGCTTAATTATAACTTATTTAAGTAAATGTACCTGTTGGTAAGCTTAACGTTTTATTGTTATGAAGTGCGATTGGAAATTCTTTTGATTTTGTGCAATTAACACAAGTTTTAAGTGAACAGACTTTTTTATTTTATGTAAGATGATTTTGTACTGAAAAGCATGTTCAAGGTTCAGTTTAAACGTAAGACGTAAGGTTCCACTAGTTCTAGTTGTTTTATTATTATTTTCACCATAAAAAGTTGATGAATTTCTCTGCACCACTCTTGACTATTCCAGTAAGCAGAAAGATGAGCAAGATTTCAGTAGTCACACTGTTTAGAAAGCTGGACTCTGAAGCCAGGGTATTATTAAACATAACCTTAGCCATGAAATAACAATATTTAAAAAATTGCTTACTTTGTGTTCTAGGTCAAATCTACTCTGTGACAAATTTTGTTCTTTGATGTTATATATTATTTGGTTGGCAAGAAACACATTGAATTGATAACTTCTGTCATTTATGTACTTTAAAAGTAACTCAATCATTAATTATGTTATGTTTTGTAATAATTGTTGTCATCCTTTTTTTTAATTAGGCAGGTATTGTATTATTACTTTTTGGTCCTAAACGTCATCATTATTTTTACGCTGTCTCCTCGCCAACAGGGTTGAAGTTAGGCTTGCGACATTGGGTATTCATTGTTTGTTCATTCTTATGACCCTCTCGCTTCTGCCAGGTTGAGTTGAGCTTGTAACGATTGACATTCATTGTTGGTACCCTTTATCCTCTGCTGGGTTATGAAAATAACCATCCATTAACAGTTCTTTGTTTTTCCATGTACCCCTCTCTTTTATTTTCATTATCCCTTCCTTGGATACCAGCGTTCCCAAATCATAGAGACGAAGATGTTAAACAGCTAGCGCTTGTTCAGCAAAATGATGGTAAAATTTAAATTGTGTATTGAATCTCATTCTGGTAATTTAACAGGCCAGCCAGAAAGAGTTTTTTAACAGACATTCAATGTTGTTTCAAGACTTCACTGATATCTCAGTTTCAGGTATCTTGGGAGGAAATGATAACTGTCATATTATGTGTTATTATTGTTTTCTTTTTACTGCCTTTCAACCCTAGGCCTGGTATTTAAAAGTGACCAGTCTTGAGGGTTACAAAAAAGAGGCCATCTATAACTACTTGCTTTAGAAGAATAAACAGATTAATAAGAATTAGAATGTTCCGTACGATCTGTTAATTGTCTTGAAAACAAAGGCAGCATTTTTTTTTGCTCATAGTCAAATAAGTGAAATGTTTGTTTTTAATGTAACAACAAATAAATATAACTGATCCTCAGTACTTTTCTTTGGCAAGGTATATAAAATAGTAATTAGATAATTATATGTTGCAAGGTGCTCTATAAATTACACTTCTTCGTGTTTTTCGAAAAATGAGTTGCAAATTTAAAGCATTTTAGTGTGAAGGCATATCTACATGTACTAGTCTTACGTTACTGTTTAATTACAGGTGATTTTAACGTAACTAGACAATAACTTTTTCTGTAACTGTTACTGAACCGAAAATACTAGGGTATACTCATTTTGCTCATTACTCCTCTCATAGTTCTTTTGTTTATGTCCTTTCAGTTTTTCAGGGGACCATGGAGATTGTTAAGAGATTGGGCTATTAGAAACGTACGGCAGTCAGACCTAGCTTCTGACATCATTCCCGAAGATGAATTGTTCCGGTCCTTTCAGGTTGAACATCAGACCTTTCTTGAGATACTTTTCTTTCTTGTTCTGGTCGATTTAAAGGAAATGCCCCACTCCACTCTGTATCCCCATTCCAAAAAAGAAAATGAATATATTTAAAAAGCTGGACTCTGGAGCCAGGGTATCATTATTCATGGTAGATCCGGTTGAGATAACAAACATTTGGAAAAAAAAAATACATAATTTTTGCCATGAATTAACAATATTTGAAAAATTGCTTATTTTGTTTTTTAAATTCAAATCTACTCTGTGACAAATTTTGTTCTTGGATGTTATATGTCATCTGGTTGTCAAGAAATACTTTGAATTGTAATAAATAACTTCTGTCACTTGAGTACTTTAAATGAAACTCAATTATAAATGATGTTATATTTTGTAATAATTGTTGTTATCCTTTTTTTAATTTGGCAGGTATTGTATTATTATTTTTTGCTCCTAAACAACATTATTTTTACCTTGTCTCTTCACCAACATGGTTGAGTTGGGCTTGTGACGATGGGCATTCATTGTTTGTTCATTCTTATGACCCTCTCTCTTCCGCCAGGTTGAGTTGAGCTTGTAACGACTGACATTCATTGTTGTTACCCTTTATCCTCTGCTGGGTTATGAAAATAACCATCCATTAGCAGTTCTTTGCTTTTCCATGTACCCCTCCCTTTTATTTTCATTATCCCTTCCTTGGATACCAGCGTTGCCAAATCACAGAGACGAAGATGTTCAACAGCTAGCGCTTGTTCAGCAATATGATGGTAAAATTTAAATTGTGTATTGAACGAAGATTGGGCTATTAGAAACGTACGGCAGTCAGAACAAGGTTCTGACATCATTCCCGAAGATGCATTTTAGTGCGAAGGCATATCTACATGTGCTAGTCTTACCTTACTGTTTAATTACAGGTGATTTTAACGTAACTAGACGATAACATTTTCTGTAACTGTTACTGAACCGAAAATACTAGGGTATACTCATTTTGCTCATTACTCGTATCATAGTTCTTTTGTTTATATCCTTTCAGTTTTTAGGGGACCATAGAGAGAGTTAAGAGATTGGGCTATTAGAAACGTACGGCAGTCAGAACAAGCTTCTGACATCATTCCCGAAGATGAATTGTTCCGGTCCTTTCAGGTTGAACAACAGACCTTTCTTGAGATACTTTTCTTTCTTGTTTTGGTCGATTTCTAGGAAATGCCCCATTCCACTCTGTAACCCCATTCCAAAAAAGAAAATGAGAAACAAGTGAAAATAATTCAAATGTTTCAATGACTTGTCGAAAAGACAGTCATGATGAGTCACAAAGCAAAAGAGCAAAAGAAATGAGTGATGATTTTAAAAAGAGAAAGCCAATACAACTAAAAAAAAAAGTTAAAGGTTTAAAAAAAAGATAAAGTAAATAAAAAATATACTGATGATCCACAAATTAAAAAAGCAAAACAAGACAACAATCTGATTCACGGGAAAAAACAACTGAGTGTGAAATCAAACTAACTGACACAAAAGACTCTTTTGATATGGAAAGTGTTAGTTCTTCAGGCCTTGACCCTTATTGTCGATATGATGAGGTTTTTTCCAGTGAGGATCCTGTGTTTGTTGGATCTGTTGGCTCTAGTATCTGTCGAGGTCAAGGGCATGGAAAACGGTAGTAAATATAGGATGAAGGAAATGGGTGATGCAGAATCTGACAGTGAAGAGACAAAGTTTGAAGATAGTACCAGTTGAGTATATAATGGATGATGGCAATGAAAATTTTGATGACAACGATGTATTCTCTGGTAGTGAATATGCAAATAATGAAAGTACATTGACTGATACGGAGGAGCATGGAACAAACAGCATACATGACAAGGAAGAGACGAGTTAAGGTGCAAGTAAATATAATGAAATCGTTCCACCAAAGGCTGAAAGGGGATAGGGATGTGCAGATGCTGATGAACAAGTCCGCGTAGACTTGAAACACGGATGTTACAAAATCGACAAAACTGCTTTCATTGATAAATGTCACTTTAGAAAAATGAAGGTCGAATCCAATCTTTTTAACAGCAAAATATTCTTCCACAATGATCAATGGAAAGATCCTGTTAAAAAATTATTGCCAAGAAACTTCCTGGAAATAACAAATCATGCAATTCTTTTCTGGATTCCATTTTTAAAGATGATTCAGTTGAAGGTCTTTTAGAAAAAGTTGAGCCATGCGAGAATTACAGATTAGGTATCGTCAGGGCCCTTCTTGCTGCCTCTTTTACCCCTCCAGTTGTTGGTACCGCAAGTGCGCATGAATATCTTCAGTGTGGTTGGTTCCCTATCAAAAACAGGGCGTTTGAAAACAAGATTGCTAGCGCCTCTCTGAGATGTAAGGACGAAATGTTGACCAGCAATCTCTTTTTCTAGACTGCAGCAAGTCTATGAGCTCTCGATCTAAAAAGCCACTTGGAAGCAATTGCCTTTGTGGTTTCCTCTCACCAAAAAAATCACAAACCAAGTGAAAGCCAAACTTCAATTTCAAAAACAAGAGAGTTTGCATAACGCTTTTACTTCTCAATACTCAAAATCCATTCCTTTTAACTGCAGTGGACATCTGGACCCCAAGCAAAGTTAAACAAAGTAGTCAAGTGTCACTTCCCATGTAATCTAGAGGTCGTTAATCAGTTTAAAGATGACACGAAAATACGCAGAAACACTGCGAAAGAATTGTTTAAAAAGTAAACTCGCCAGAATTCAATCAAGTGTGGTAAAGCAAGGCCACTCCGGCTGCAGGAGATTCGGTACAAGTCTATGAGTACTCAGTCTGAAAAAAGCTACTTGGAAGACATTGCCTTTGTGGCTTCCTCTCACCAAAAAATTCAAAAACAAGTGAAAGCCAAACTTAAACTTCAACATCAACTTTTTTTCTTCTCAATACTCAAAATCCATTCCTTTAAGCTGCACTGGACATCTGAATCGCAAACAAAGCCAAAAAACTACTAAAGTGTAACTTCCTATGGAATCTAGAGGTCGTTAACCAGTTTAAAGATGAAACGCAAATAAGCAGAAACGCTGCGAACGGATTCAACAAAGTGGATTAGGAAAGGCCACTCCGGCTGCAGGAGATTCGGTACTTGGAAAAAAATTACCATCTGCAGTACCAAAACTTAAGCCGAAAAATTACCGAAAAATTACCGAAATCTGTCTATAGAGATTCCAAAACTATTTTAGTTGATAGTCAAAACGTTATATTAATGGTGGTATCAAATTCTTGGATCTACCGTGTTTGGGTATTGAATTTACCATTGAGGAACACCCATACATTTGCAAGAACTGTCAAGAGCAATTACGGAGCCTGAAGAACTTGATGAGAAAAAGGACAAACCCCTAGAGTGGGAATGAAAGGGTTTCGAAATGAGTACCTTAAGGCATTTAAGGAGAAAAAATGACAAAGAGAAACCTGACAAAACATCCTCAGCCCTTATTGATTTCTTAAAAAGAGATGTCTGATGTTTTATTTCAATCTTGTCTTAAGGATGACGAAGCAAAGCATGTGAAAGATCTTGTGAATCCTCTTGAATCTGGTATCTCACAGTCAAATCCAATCCAAGTCACTGTCATGAGAAGTCTTGTCTCAAAATTAAAGTCAAAGAGCAACACTAAATATGTGGACATCATAGAGGATATAAGTGCTTCAAACAGGAATAGACTTGGCTTTGAGACTTTGCCTATGAATGATAAGTGAACTGCAGTGAAACACCAATCAAATCCATTCACTCAATTCCTAGCCCACATTCGGTGAGATGCTGCCAAAGTGTCTGCCTGCTCAATTTAATCAAAATGTGGAGAAACAGCAAGTAGCCAAAGGTGATCAATGAATTGTACAGTTGCGTTTTTCATTACAATTTATTACTGCAAGGAACTCTCTACCGCCGAAATATCAAAATTTCGCGTAGCTTATTTCCATGTTATATCACCAAATGCCACCAAATATACAACTAAATTGGATAAAAAAGATTCTATAGAGCAAAACAGAACAAATAGTTTGGAGATAAAGTGCAGGATTGCAAGGATGAAGTGGATTACAGTTCATCAAATTTGATTTCGTGACAGGAGGTCAAGAAGAGTGAGAGAGAGATTTACATTTACAAATGCATTTTTAACTCATGTTTATCCGCAGTTCAAATATGATTTTCATATATTCACATTCATATATATTCACTGTCATCAGGAATATTACGAACTCACAATTGACCATCTATCCATGTGGCTTGGTAGCTCAGTGGATAGAGCATTGCACCGGTATCACAAGGTCATAGGTTCGAATCCCGTTCAAGCCTGAAATGTTTTTCAGGTTGCTTTTTCAACTGCTTAAGTAACGTTGAGAGCACACTGCGAGGATCCCAAATTTCACTCATGTTTATCCGCAGTTCAAATATATGATTTTCATATATTCACATTCATTCATATAAACCAGAGCTATAATTAAAGCTTTGAAAAGATATAGATAAATACGGGAAGGACACTTCGAAGTTTCCAAAAGAATTCAGCTTCTTTTTATGCTGCAGAGGCTGTGTTGTAGCTTAGACCTGAAATGTTTAGATTAAAGAAGTACCATGGCCAACGTTATGGCGTTATGGCGACGCGAGAAATCTTACCTTTGTTCTTGGACGGAACACTCTTCTAGACTGGCTAGAGAGATTTTCTATCACTGATCCACTACCTTTTAATGGCCACCCTGACATACCCTGCAGTCACACATGATTTATCAAGAAACCCATGAACTGGCTTTTCCCCTCGAAAGTAGCAAGTTCTTGACAATTCTCATAAATTCCGTGGACCAGTTTGAGTCTACATTTAACTTTATCCAGCTCAGCAGAGCGTTTGATTTTGGAGTCGACCTAGTTGATTCTTTGAAGAAAACTGAAAGATCTCGCGCTTTTCAAGGAAGATAAGATATCAAAATGGATTGTAAATAAATGAATAACCTAGACTATGATTTACCGTTTGTGGACATCTTTCATTTAGTTACCTAAAATACAAGCTTAATTATAACTTATTTAAGTAAATGTACCTGTTGGTAAGCTTAACGTTTTATTGTTATGAAGTGCGATTGGAAATTCTTTTGATTTTGTGCAATTAACACAAGTTTTAAGTGAACAGACTTTTTTATTTTATGTAAGATGATTTTGTACTGAAAAGCATGTTCAAGGTTCAGTTTAAACGTAAGACGTAAGGTTCCACTAGTTCTAGTTGTTTTATTATTATTTTCACCATAAAAAGTTGATGAATTTCTCTGCACCACTCTTGACTATTCCAGTAAGCAGAAAGATGAGCAAGATTTCAGTAGTCACACTGTTTAGAAAGCTGGACTCTGAAGCCAGGGTATTATTAAACATAACCTTAGCCATGAAATAACTATATTTAAAAAATTGCTTACTTTGTGTTCTAGGTCAAATCTACTCTGTGACAAATTTTGTTCTTTGATGTTATAGGTTGGCAAGAAACACATTGAATTGATAACTT
Organism: Dendrophyllia cribrosa; assembly: GCA_024195265.1. Taxonomy (NCBI): domain Eukaryota; kingdom Metazoa; phylum Cnidaria; class Anthozoa; order Scleractinia; family Dendrophylliidae; genus Dendrophyllia; species Dendrophyllia cribrosa. The sequence continues at coordinate 6,691,000 of JAJLRJ010000014.1, read as the reverse complement.
CTGTCATTTATGTACTTTAAAAGTAACTCAATTATTAATTTTGTTATGTTTTGTAATAATTGTTGTCATCCTTTTTTTTAATTAGGCAGGTATTGTATTATTATTTTTTGCTCCTAAACGTCATCATTATTTTTACGCTGTCTCCTCGCCAACAGGGTTGAAGTTAGGCTTGCGACATTGGGTATTCATTGTTTGTTCATTCTTATGACCCTCTCGCTTCTGCCAGGTTGAGTTGAGCTTGTAACGATTGACATTCATTGTTGGTACCCTTTATCCTCTGCTGGGTTATGAAAATAACCATCCATTAACAGTTCTTTGTTTTTCCATGTACCCCTCTCTTTTATTTTCATTATCCCTTCCTTGGATACCAGCGTTGCCAAATCATAGAGACGAAGATGTTCAACAGCAAGCGCTTGTTCAGCAAAATGATGGTAAAATTTAAATTGTGTATTGAATCTCATTCTGGCAATTTAACAGGCCAGCCAGAAAGACTTTTTTAACAGACATTCAATGTTGTTTCAAGACTTCACTGATATCTCAGTTTCAGGTATCTTGGGAGGAAATGATAACTGTCATATTATGTGTTATTATTGTTTTCTTTTTACTGCCTTTCAACCCTAGGCCTGGTATTTAAAAGTGACCAGTCTTGAGGGTTACAAAAAAGAGGCCATCTATAACTACTTGCTTTAGAAGAATAAACAGATTAATAAGAATTAGAATGTTCCGTACGATCTGTTAATTGTCTTGAAAACAAAGGCAGCATTTTTTTTTGCTCATAGTGAAATAAGTGAAATGTTTGTTTTTAATGTAACAACAAATGAATATAACTGATCCTCAGTACTTTTCTTTGGCAAGGTATATAAAATAGTAATTAGATAATTATATGTTGCAAGGTGCTCTATAAATTACACTTCTTCGTGTTTTTCGAAAAATGAGTTGCAAATTTAAAGCATTTTAGTATGAAGGCATATCTACATGTACTAGTCATACGTTACTGTTTAATTACAGGTGATTTTAACGTAACTAGACAATAACTTTTTCTGTAACTGTTACTGAACCGAAAATACTAGGGTATACTCATTTTGCTCATTACTCCTCTCATAGTTCTTTTGTTTATGTCCTTTCAGTTTTTCAGGGGACCATGGAGATTGTTAAGAGATTGGGCTATTAGAAACGTACGGCAGTCAGACCTAGCTTCTGACATCATTCCCGAAGATGAATTGTTCCGGTCCTTTCAGGTTGAACATCAGACCTTTCTTGAGATACTTTTCTTTCTTGTTCTGGTCGATTTAAAGGAAATGCCCCACTCCACTCTGTATTCCCATTCCAAAAAAGAAAATGAATATATTTAAAAAGCTGGACTCTGGAGCCAGGGTATCATTATTCATGGTAGATCCGGTTGAGATAACAAACATTTGGAAAAAAAAATACATAATTTTTGCCATGAATTAACAATATTTGAAAAATTGCTTATTTTGTTTTTTAAATTCAAATCTACTCTGTGACAAATTTTGTTCTTGGATGTTATATGTCATCTGGTTGTCAAGAAATACTTTGAATTGTAATAAATAACTTCTGTCACTTGAGTACTTTAAATGAAACTCAATTATAAATGATGTTATATTTTGTAATAATTGTTGTTATTCTTTTTTTAATTTGGCAGGTATTGTATTATTATTTTTTGCTCCTAAACAACATTATTTTTACCTTGTCTCTTCACCAACATGGTTGAGTTGGGCTTGTGACGATGGGCATTCATTGTTTGTTCATTCTTATGACCCTCTCTCTTCCGCCAGGTTGAGTTGAGCTTGTAACGACTGACATTCATTGTTGTTACCCTTTATCCTCTGCTGGGTTATGAAAATAACCATCCATTAGCAGTTCTTTGTTTTTCCATGTACCCCTCCCTTTTATTTTCATTATCCCTTCCTTGGATACCAGCGTTGCCAAATCACAGAGACGAAGATGTTCAACAGCTAGCGCTTGTTCAGCAATATGATGGTAAAATTTAAATTGTGTATTGAACGAAGATTGGGCTATTAGAAACGTACGGCAGTCAGAACAAGGTTCTGACATCATTCCCGAAGATGAATTGTTCCGGGCCTTTCAGGTTGAACATCAGACCTTTCTTGAGATTCTTTTCTTTCTTGTTTTGGTCGAATTATAGGAAATGTCCCATTCCACTCTGTAACCCCATTCCAAAAAAGAGGAAAGAATATGGGGTACTGTTATTTATCATTTAAATATAATGAGAAACAAATGAAAATAATTCAAATGTTTCACTGACTTGTCGAAGAGACAACCATGATGAGTCTAAAGCAAAAGAGCAAAAGAAATGAGTGATGATTTCCAAAAACAGAAAGCCATTATAACTAATAAAAGAAAGTTAAAAGTTTTATAAAATGATAAAGCAAATAAAACATATTCTGATGATCCACAAATTACAAAAGCAAAACAAGTGTTGGCTCTGTTGGCTCTGGTATCTGTCGAGGTCAAGGGCATGGAGGTCTCCGGTCTGGAATCCGTATTTGTCTAAGGACATGTTAGTGTTAGAAAAAGGTCGGTGAAGAGCCTTTCGTCTCGCTCTCGGCCAAAAACTTGGAGAAGGATTAAGATGATCATTTAAAGAAGCTGAAGTGGCCTACATTAGAAACACGTAGATTGTATCTTTCTCTAGTTGAATGCGACAAAATGTTAAAAAAAAATCCGGCTTTGAGTTTTCTTATTTGTTTTCGTGTCACAGTAGCGCATGCAAATTTATGCACCCATATTTTAGTTTATGTCGACGACTATATGGCTTTTAGCCATGAAATACATACCGCAAAATCTCTCAGCTCCGTGTGTTGACTGGAGAAACAAAATAAAGAACTACAGCGTACAATTGCACGTTTTCAAGACAAGGCAAGGCGTTCATGGATGGGTAGGACCGTTTGATATTGGGTTCGCCGCTTATTCCTCAGATTCCTGTGGGATTTTTGTTCTGGCAAGTTTTGTGTTTTATATAACTTGCAATTTGCTTAGCGATCGAGCATTTGAAGTGTCGGCTACTGAATGTAGTGAATGTAGTGTAATCTTACTTTTAAACCCGTGTATACGCGCAATCGCAATGAACGGGTTATCGGTAACGGTAGCTAAATAAAATTCACTCACTCACTCGCTCCCTCCATCTGCTGTAAACGTAGTGAGTAATGCTTTGTTAAGAATACGTTTCGTAACAAGAACGTGAATCCAGCGATACAATAAATAATTTGACGTAAACAAATATATACAAAGATAAGCTTAAAGATGTTTCGCATTTGGAGTTTTTAGTGCAACATTAAAATAGATCTAAAAGGACTTTTCAACCGAAACACGCGTTTTGTTGCGTATCTACCTTAAAATAATAAAATTTAGTCTTAATTAAGTATGTGTTTCTCGATAGTGTAGTGGATTGAGGTTGTCGCTTTAGCCCCGGAAGGCCCGAGTCCAAGTCATGCTCAAGTACTCAATTTTTTTTACTTTTCTTCAGACTGGACATTATGAAAATGATGTACTGGGTTATTTTTTGCGTTCGTCAAAAATCCTTACGTTTAATTATATTTTTGAAAAAATATCGAACCGTGTCAGTGTGAAAATGTAAGCTTACGGCAATATTGCGTTGCGCGTTAGCATTTCTTATTCATGGGTTGGCTCTTAGGAGCCTTTGATTAGACATAATTTTAAGCTTATGTTTCTCCGTAAAAGCACTCAATACGCTCGGGAATCAATGCTGCAATGAGTTAAAGGCGCCACGAGTTCAAGCTGTGTACAGCTTCTTGTTGCTAAGCCTGAAAAGTGCAATCCTTTTAAGTATTCTTTTCCTATCCGAATCGTAATAGTCTAACAGGATCTGTTGTTGGGGCCGGGAGTCTGGACCGGTTCAGGAGTGGGCTTAGGCGTTTCCTCAACATGTACTAGTCGGTCAACCATTGTTGGGTGAGCGTTGGGGTTCATTCTTGGGCTGGTTTGGGTTCTCGCCTTCAGCATCACACCTTGGCTAATACTTTAGTTACTCATAATTTTTCATAGTATTGTATAATTTATATTGTACATAGCTCATGCCTGTTTTATCTTTTTATTTAGGGAAACGTAATAGGGCCAACCTGTTTTTCGTTTTCAAGATGTTTTTGTAATTTTACTTTACCACATCATCTTGAATGAAATAAAATATTATGTTATGTTATGTTATTTTACGTTATCTAAGGTGTATTCTTTTTTAGCTTAGGTGTACCTGAAGAGCGTTTTGTAGCTCCATACTATTCTCACTGCATACGTAATTAGCGCATCGCGGAATTCATCTTTTATCCCTCAAATTCCACCGGGCGTTCATGCTTTTTGGCAAGCATGATGCTTTGCGCCCCCCTTTTGCATAAATTCCGTGTTTCGGCCTCGATCGTCCTCATTTGGCCGGCGTTCCCGTCGAGGAAGCATCTATCTCTTTTTCTAGTCAACCGGCACCAGCATACTATGGCTGATCTTCCAGACCTTCCTCCTCCGCCTGCTGCTCCTGTTGCTTTAGAAGAACCGGCCGGCGCTGTTCCCGCCGCTGAAGTGGCCGTAGAAGTTGTTCCAGCTGCCCCGGCGGTTCAGCCTCCAGTCGCTGACGCTGAGGTATTTTTTCTTTCCTGCCATTTTGTTATGTCTCCTAGTCTTGCCACGCGTTTTGTACGCAGCTTCATTTTCGTCTCTTTCGTTTGGTTATTTTTGCTATTTTCTAGCGAGGTGCTACCGCTTTATGGCGAGAAATATTGTTTTATCTGCTAATTTGCTTTCTTTGTTTTCCGCTTTGTAAGCGACGTGTTAGCGTGTTACCGCCCTAGGCGAGAAATGTTTATTTGCATGTTGTTTTGCTGTGTTTATTGTTTCCGCTGTTAAGCGAGTTGTTTGCCGCTACATAGCGAGGAGTTTCATTTTGCCGCCGTTTTGCCGGTTTTTGTTGTTGTTTCCGCTTGTAAGCGTAGTTTTAATGTGTTACCGTCGTAGGCTAGGAATGTTCATTCGCATGTTGTTTTGCTACGTTTTTTGTTTCGATGCGTACGGAGGTGTTTGCCGCTATATAGCGAGGAGTTTCATTTATGCCCTGTGTTGCTCATGTTTGTTGTTTCCGCTTTGTAAGCGAAGTATTAGCGTGTTGCCGCCATAGAGCGAGGAGTGTTCTTTTGCATGTCATTTTGCTGCGCTAATTCCGTTATTGTTCCCGCTTCGTAGGCGAGGTGTTTGCCGCGGGATAGCGAGGACTCTTTTTTTATTTCCGTGTTGTCTTGCTTATATTTGTTGTTTCCGCTTTGTAAGCGAAGTATTATCGTGTTACCGCCGTAGAGCGGGGAATGTCATTTGCTTGTTATTTTGCCGCGCTTATCGTTCCCGCTTCTAGGTAAGGGTGTTGGCCGCTGTATAGCGAAGGATTTTTTATTTTCGTGCTTATTTTTGTGCTGTTTGTTCCCGCTTTGTAGGCGAGGTGTTGCTGCTGTGTAGCGGGAAATTTTTTATTAGCGCGCGGTTTTGTTTTTGTTTGCTGTCCCCGTTGTGGAAGCGAAGTACTTACGTGTTACCGGTGTCGAGCGAGGTGAGTTTATTTGTAAATTTTTTACTACGCTGTCTGTTTCCGCTTTGTTTGTGAAGTGTTAGCGTGTTGCCGTTGACCTGCCGGCCTAGGAGAAGTATATTTGTTGACATGTTTTGCTGCGCTTATTGCTCCGCTTTGTACGCGGAGTGTTTTCACGTCTTGCCGCTGTATGGAACGGAATGTTAAGTGGCGTTTTTATTTATGTTTATTTGCGTGTTGGCCCCGATCGGATACTGGTTTTTCTTTCTCATTGCTAGCATTTATCAGCATATACAATAAGGTAGTTTCTTGGTGTTGCGGATGGTGTATCACCAAATGACGTAAAACAAAAGATTCAAAAGACACTGAACCATACCCGCACCACAGCACAAAAGCTAATCAACAATGGCTTCCGCAACACCAAGAAGCACCCACAAAAAGGATTGTCAGTATGTTATATGTTTTTCTATTTTGTTTTTTGTTTCTCTATTGCGTTGGCTGTATTCGCTGCTGTATCTGCATTCGCTTATTATTTGCCCTTTCCCCTCTTTTTTCATTATCAGGCCGATGATCGATTGGCACAACTCGAAAGAAAGATCAGAGTGTTGGAGCAGGAGAAGGCGCTCGAAACTACCGAGGGTACACTTGCTAGTTTACGAAGATACCTCAACCGTCCCAGTAGTGCTTTTGACCACTTCGAGGCTCTCGATCTGTTGCAAGCTTTAGTTCGCTTGGCACGCACCCAGGCTCACCAGAAGGCTGAAGTTTATGCTGCCGCCCTCGACGAAGTACGGGCTAGGTGGGACTCGTTGCGTCCTGCTGATCTCCAGCGCCTTATGCTTGGCCTCCTAGGGGATCCAGTGAGGGCTAAAATCGCCAAGGAGGCGGCTTCTATCCTCAAGACCATGACGAAGGTTGCCCGACAAGCACAGCCCGGCGCTTCGCGTTCTAGGCCTGGGGCCCCCTACGTAAGGGGGCCTTGTTACAACTGTGGCCGGTGGGGACATCTTTCGCGCACTTGTAGAGCCCCCAGAGCATCTTTTCCACCCGGCAGGGGACGTGGTGCTACTGTCGGCAGAGGAAGTTAAACATGTTAAACGCTCCTAAACTAGTTTAAGTCAGTGTTTTGAAGTGTAACTCGCCTTAGATTTGTTTTGTTGGCGCAGCGTGTACTCTTTATTAAACGTTTATTTTTGGTGTATGTTTGTGTTTTCTGTGCGTCCTTTTCTTCGCCATTCCCGTCGTTGACCCTGGGGGGCCTTCTCAGTGTCTCTAATATCTGGACCTGGTTCGGATTCTGGGGTCAACGGGGGGTTGGTTTCCCTGTCGCCGCCTTATCATTTTTTGTTTCTATTTCCCATTTTATTTTTTGTTTGCACCCATTTAGGCTTATCATTCTCTATTCGCCGCTCGGATTATGGCGGCGCGGGACTCATTTATAAACAAGAGTGGACCTGTTCCTGTATGTTCTATATCACAGGGAACCCAACCCTTCGTTGGCCCCCTGGCTTCTCCTGATATGGTAGCCTCACGTCCTGAATTGGGGGTATTGTGTCAACTTCGTTTCCGTGACCCAGACCATTTTCTAGCTGGCACTATTCACCAATGTTTGCCGGTATGGGAGCACCTCCTTGCTGATTATAACTGCTCCACTGTGGATCTTCTGGAGATCGTCCGGGAGGGTGTTCGTGCGGAGCGATTTTTCACTCCATTTAGGGGGGATTTTAAGGGCAGTTTTACGATGCGCCGACTCCTCCCGCTGTTTGGTTTAAAAACGCTTCTACGTGCTCGGAGTTCTCTGATTTCATTGGCGATACCGTTGTCCAGTGGGTGGCCTCCGGGGTTCTGGCAGTGTGGGGCAAAGTTGGGGTCGTTTCCCCTCCTCATTTGGTTCTGCCTGTCACGGTCGAACCTTCCAAGCCACGCCTATGTCATGACGAACGTTTTTTCAATTTATGGATTCGTGATCTCCCGTTCAAGTTGGACCACCTTTCAGATTTGCCTAGGTATGTTTTGCCTGGGCATTTCCAGACCACCTTTGATGAAAAGAGTGGCTACCAGCATGTACGTCTTCACCCATCTTCAGAAAAGTACTTTGGCCTGGAATGGGGTCAGTTCTTTTTCGTTTTCCCGGACTTTGCCCTTTGGTTGGAAAGCGAGCGCCTTCCTTTACCACAACCTCGGTTTGGTCATCTCGCACGCCGTTCGTTCATTGGGTGTCCCATTGTCACAATACATTGACGACCGTCATGTGGGCCAACTTTTCTCCGCTCCAGCGCGTTCCGTTCCCCCCCCCCGAATGCTCAGAGAGCTGAGGCCGCAGCCTACATCACGTGCTTCCTCTTGATAGAGGCTGGCTATTTTATCAACATTTCCAAGTCCCAGTGTATTCCTTCTACAGTCGTTCGTTTTTTGGGATTCCTATGTGACTCTTTGCGTCAATCATTCCTCATTCCTTCGGATAAAAAGACTAAGTTCGTTGATTTGAGAGAAAATATTCTGTCATCCCCTCTGGTTAGCCTCAAGACTTTACAGCGATTTGCCGGGAGAGTCGTCTCTTTTAGCCTGGCTATCCCGGGATGCATGCTTTATATCCGGGAAGTTTTTGCTGCTATTTCTCGGCTTACACGCTCCTCCAGGGTGTCTGCTAAGGTCCAGGGAGATCTCCGCTCCGACATCGAATATTGGCGTTTCTTGGACGATTGGACGGATTGCCTCCCATGGAAGTCCGAGAGGCACTGTATCGTCACGCTGTATTCGGATGCCTCTAAACGCTCTTGGGGTGGTGTTCTTTTTAAGGATGGGAAGAGGATGGAGTCAAGAGACTATTGGTTAGACACTTCGGGCGATATCAATTCGCTTGAGGCTAAGGCTTTGTTGCAGTCGCTACTCGCATTCAAGGATCATATTCGCGACTCTAGGGTGGACGTGCACACCGACAATCTCACTCTTAAGGCAGCCTTGGACAACTATGGATGCAAAAGTTCGTCGGTCAATGAATCCGTTAAAGAAATCTTACAGTGTGGCCGTCGCGGTAATTTCACCATCAAGGTTGAATACGTGCCTTCCCGCGACAACTTGGCGGACGACCCGTCACGGGCTTGTTCTGACCTCGACTGCACATTGACCGGGAAGGCTTGGGATCTGGTTGAGCGTCATTTCGGTCCGCACTCTTTCGACCTCATGTCCTTAGACAGCAACTGTCGGAAAGATCGTTTTGGCTCTCTTCTACCTCACTTTTCTCCTTGGCCAACCCCGGCTTCGCAAGGAGTTAACGTCTTCGCACAGCCCATCCCGGTGGGGCATAACATTTACGTTTTTCCACCTTTCGTTCTGGTGGGACCTCTCTTCAGGTACCTTTTAGATCAAGACTTCCGCGGAGCCTTAACCCTTGTGGTTCCGGACTTGCGTCCCCGACGCTTTTGGTGGGCCCTCCTTCAAGCGGTTGCGGTCGATCGTCTCTTGCTTGGCAAGAAAGGAGATGAAGGCGCATTGCTTTTCCCCTCGCGCTCTGCACTAAGCTGGTCTGCACGTCATCTCCAGTGGGACCTTTGGGCCTTTCGTTGTATTTTCTGATTGTTCGTGTTTACTGATCGTTCGTGTTTACTTTAGGTTCCGCGGCCTTGGAAACCTGCGCGTCGTTGTGGTTCATGTTTGTACCCGAACGATGCTGATGCCAACTTCTGCCAGGCTTGTGGCGTGGCGACCGCTCCTTTTGTTACTGTTTTGCCTCAGGGTGGAAACCACATCGATGAGAAGGCGATCCGGGAACGTTTCGACAGCTTCCGGTCGTCTTTTGCTTGCAGGCCTTACCAGCGTCAAAAGACGGCTCTTGAGATTCAGTTAGCTGGCTTCTTGTCCTCCATTTCACCGCCCAAATCAATATCCTCTTGTACAGCGGATGACATTGTTAAGTTCCTGATTTATAAAGACAGATCAGGCCGAACTGTGATTCATTCTCCCACATGCTCAGGGGCATCGTGCCAGTGTCCCCGGCGTTTGGCCGCGGGAACTATAGATTCTTTACTAGGGAAGCTCAGGTCCATTTTTAATGGCCTTGGTCGCCTTGACCAAAGCAACCCCGTTGCACATCCACGCGTTAAGGAGTATTTAAAGTTCGTTCGCGAGGAACAAGCAAGCCTGGCCGTTACCCCTTCCCAAGCCGTGCCCCTTTTCTTTGTTAAGTTCCAAAAGTTAGTCGCTCATATAAGGGGAAAGATTGCTAATAGTAAAACTCTTTCCAAGATCAATAAGTATATTTTGGTTCGTGATACTACATTTTTTGTCATTGATTTCTTTACTGGCGATAGAGCGTCCGATTTGGGTCGTCTGTTAGCCGACCAGGTTTTTCACTTAAAGGACCGTCGGGGTTACTTGTTGCGTTTTACCCTAACAAAAACCCTGCGCAAGGGGAACTCTCGTTCTTTCGCTTTAATTCCTTTTCGCTATTCGGACGTGTGCCCGGTTAATTGGATAGCTTATTATCTTTCAGTGTGCGGTTTGCTTAAGATTCGCCTGGCCCCAGGTTTTTTCTTTAGAACGTCTAGCCGCAATAGGGATGTCAGTCCCAAGCCTTTTTTGGGCTCAGCCGTTAATAACCGGCTCCGTGGGTATCTCGTGGAGGCAAACATCCATGGTGGGGAAACCCCACACAGCTTTCGTGTGGGCCTGTCTAACACTTTAAGATTGCTAGGCTGTTCTCAGGATGATGTAGCGCAATATATAGGGTGGCAGAGTGGGGAAATGGCAAGCCGTTACTCCCGGGTATCTGACACAGCGGGCTCTCTAGCTATCCTGGAGAAAGTCCTCCCAGAAGCAGTTGGCTTAGACAAGACCCCGGTCTCTCATCCTGAGAATCTCCGACCCGCATGTGACTCTTGAACTTTTAATATAGCTTCGGTTCATTTTGTTTTTGTTTATTCTAGGCGTTTTGTCTTTGTTATTATTTTCTGGGCGCGTTTTCATGAAGGTAAAGGGATTTCTGAGAGTTGGGAGAGGTTACATTAAAGGTTGTGTTTCGCACGGTTGTCTTGCGATTTACTTAGCCTGAGGGTGTCCTTTTCGGTTATAGTTGGGTAGCTGTTATCCAGCGTCGCGGGTAGGAGCGGACTCCTCCCATAACTTAGTCTGCCGCGATGTGGTAATAGGGATGCAGTGAGAATAATTTACTATTCTCACTGCATACGTAATTAGCGCATCGCGGAATTCATCTTTTATCCCTCAAATTCCACCGGGCGTTCATGCTTTTTGGCAAGCATGATGCTTTGCGCCCCCCTTTTGCATAAATTCCGTGTTTCGGCCTCGATCGTCCTCATTTGGCCGGCGTTCCCGTCGAGGAAGCATTTATCGACCCGCCCACCTCCCCTGGTGCCGGTTGACGGCCCTTATAGCCTTTCTTCCGCTGCATACCTGCTACCACAGTAGTCGCGGACTCCTCCCATAACTTAGTCTGCCGCGATGTGGTAATAGGGATGCAGTGAGAATAATTTACTATACTGATTTGCCATTTGTTTCTTTTCTGGATTGGAACCAGGAACGGAGGTTGTTTGCCAAGTGTCTCAAACACGAAACCCTGGCATTGATACTTGATCACTATCCAGCATCTTAAACAACTCAAAGATGTTTGTGACAAAAAAGGGGTCATGTGCGGATTTAGCTCTCTCGGCCTTGAGCTAGGTAAATGTTTTGACCAGAACTCTGATTCCGCTGATGTAATGTTTAAAAAAGGAAAAGATTGCTGATCTTCTTTACCTACATGTTCCCGGTTCTCAAGGGACTAGCCTCTATATAAGGGCTGTCTATTCGTTGATTGAACCGTCCAGAAACATCAAATTTGGGACTGCTACACAGGTGCAAAGGTATGTTTCAAAGGGGATAACAGTATAAAGTCTTAAAAGGTTATGGAGTTGCAAAAGCTGCGCTTAAGGAAAGTCAAAGGTGCCAAAAGTAACTTTGGTAACAAAAAAGGAAAAAAAAGGAAAACTGCCAATTCCAACAGCACTCTTCAAAAGCAGCAGATAAGTACACCTTTCCATCATCATTTGAAGCATTTCAAAAAGGAAAAAAAAGAGCCCATGAAGAGGGGATGAAAAAAAGCGCAAACTCTTTTTTAACGGTATGCAACAGAGAGAGCAGTTAAATATGAAAGAATATGATGCCTGGAAACAGCCACATTCATTTTATTCATCATTTCATTTATTGCATTCATTATATTCATTCAAAAATTCTGAAACTGAGAGGTTAGGGTTGAATACTAAACCCCCCCCTCCACGCACACACACACACACACACCTCCCTTGCACGTCTGAGGGCTAATACCCTTATATTTCTGAATCCACAGAGCCAATAAAAATTATCGTTTAGCTGGTAAACACATGCATTTAAGGTGACTCGATCCAGTTTTTTTCGGGGGGTACCATCCTACTTTGAAGCTCTCTGGTATCCCCACCTTTACTTTTATCGTACGTCTAACACATAGAATGGATAACATATAGATCAATCTACAATATAATATAAAATATTTGGCGATCGGAGTAAATGTCACGTGGTTATAATGCCACGCCCCTTTGAGGTCTGAGTCGAAAATCTGCTGTTACCGGCATTTTTTCGTGGAAATCTCTCGGCTACATATAGTGCGCATTAGTGCCTTGCGCTGAGCAGAGTTTCACCAACATCGCAAAGACCCAATTCGAGAAATTCAGTGGTTTCCAAATTTAGGTCATAATTTAAGCGAAAATGATAAGCAAACTTTACACGATCATATCTAATAAACTATAAGACTTATCCCTTTATTTTGGGGATCGTTATAACAGATGAGTCCTTGCAAGTCAGCAAAAAGCTTTAGGGCCTTGTAAATGCGCGCGATTTCGAGCAAAGGAAACCTATAGAAATTATAGTTTTAGCTATTTGTTGACGTTTGTCAGCGTTTCAGAGTCCTTCTCACGAAAAAAAGCATTTTCTTAAAAATTCGTAGTTTCTTTTCCTTCAAATTTTTCAGGGCCACAATTGATTAACTAACTGCCCGGATTCTGAATTTCATGGTCATTGAAAAACTGTGACATTATCTTTTTTAAGCCCAAACTTAAGTAAACATTGAAGATTTTTAGCGTTTTGGCTGAGTTTGTGCTCTGGGAGTTGTCTATTGTTTCTAGTCTGTCATTATACAGCATTCTTGTTCAGCACGCGTGCAATGACCACGCTTGGCTGACTTCCGAATGCTCACCGAGATATGGTAATTAGTATGAAAAAATAGAAGGGATTCCCGTCACGTAACGTCTGCAGCCAGGAGTGTACATCATGCCGAGAATTGATTAAAAATCATGAGTTAAACCTCTATGTATCACGCGATCGCCAGTCTCAGGCCGTACCAAAATTACTATATATCGGTGAGCATTCGGAAGTCAGCCAAGCCATCAAAATATTTTTTTTTACGTTTTGTTAGTTATGCATATATTATTATATTGTAATAGCTATAAGTAGCCAAAATTATTTTATAGTATATTAGTAGAAATGGAAAATATTATTACAAACAATATAATCACGCTGGTCCATTCGGGCACCCGCTAGACAATAAGGCACCCGCTAACCCAATAGGGGAACAAAATTTAAACAAAAATTTTATCTCATCTAGCACTATTAATAGCATGATCAATACTCGACAGAACTCAATTAATTTCGATTATAAAACAATTATTAGCAAAGCAAGATGTTAAGTCTCAGAGGAAACCAGAGTGTTAAACGAAGGGTTAAGGAGTATGAAGATAACATCTTCTTACCTCCTATTAAATTTCGGGATAATTACCAACCTAAGAAACCCGTTCCAGTACCAAGAAGTAAGATTCTAAACGAATTCAATTTCGATGATAGTATTTTTGATTCAACATCCAATGACCAACCTGTTTTTAAAATAACTGAAATTTGGAATACAGGGAATAAAAATGTGGTGCTTATACTAATGAATTCAAAATAAATGTACATTTACATTATTTTTTTTATATAGCGCGAACTTTGTACGTAACAATGAAATCAATGATAAAAATGATATATTCAATGTTTTTGAAAAAGTGATTAAAATGACAATAAAAAAGAAAGTTAAAAGAAAATGACAGACTAAGATTGGTAATTTCAAATGATAAATTAGCCAATCCAATATCAACAAAATTGTTAAAAATTTCTGATTTCAAGTTAAATTAAGTTTCAGATATTATCAGTAAGTTAGAATATAAAGAAATAGATTTAGAAAATTGCAAAATAGTAATTCAATCTATTAAAATTCCCTCAGGCAAAAGACGGTTATATTTATCAAAACAAACAGTGAATAGGAAACAATGTATTATCACAACAAAAAAATAATGACACAATATGTTTAGCAAGATCCATTGTAACGGCTTATGCTAATTTACATCCTAAAAATTACACCACAACACAGTTGAAAGCCGAAAACTACAAAAAATTTAAGCAAAAGGGCTTCATAACAATTCAAATGTTTAAATTAACGATTATGGAAATTATTTAGAAGATGTCAATACCTTTGCATCATATTTAGACACAGAGATCAATATCATCGATTCAGAGCAGTTCAATGAAATCATATACACAGCCAATAAAGGAAAGACAGATAAAATTTAATTATATAAAACACGAAACCATTTTGATGTTATAAAAGTCAATGGCAGCCCTTTTAGATGTAGCATATTACTGTCAGTTGTAAAAAAGCTTATACATGATGTGATAAACACAAGTGTCCACAAAAATGTCTGTCTTGTTTAAATATTTTCCAGATGGTAATAAATGTGATGGTAAAGATGTTACTTGTAAAGACTGTAATCGCATAAAACCATAAAATTAATCGATCTAAAAAAGAAGATTCAGTGTGTAATAGTGTAGCAAAATGTTTAAAATGCAACCAAATCATACTAAAA
>JAJLRJ010000014.1:6621516-6671516 GCA_024195265.1 Dendrophyllia cribrosa | reverse complement strand
AAATCACGGTGTCTGGTACTGTATTTATGAATCTCTCGCGCATGTTTAAATTCTTTTAAAAGGTAAGCTGGCGCTTAGCCATTTAAAGCTTTGCATATTAATATACATTTGAGATAGTCTCGTCGAGACTGTAAGTTTGGCCAGCCAAAAACAGATGTAATTTCAGATGTCTCAATGGCTCTGTTTTGAATTGTACATGCTGCACGCCTATTGAGTTTGTCAAGGTAACTTTCAGACAAGACCACACAACTATCCCAAACATGTGCGCAATAGTCGAAAACCGGTAAGATCATGGCATTGTATCGAGTAATACATGCAGATCTTGGTAAAACTTTGCGTGCTCTACGCAACATCCCTAATCTAGATGATATTTTCTTCCCTATATAATGTGCTTGAGCTCTCTAAGAAATTGTCTGATCAATAATTACGCCCAAATATTTAAATTTAGTTACTCTTGCTAATATATCATCATTTGCTGAGATTGCAAAATCTTCGCCAAATCTGGCAAGGCACTGATGGGTTCCAATAAGCATTATTTTGGTTTTGCTAGCATTAAGTATTAAATAGTTAGAGCGAAGCCAGTAAATGACGCTATCAAGGTCTGCAGATAGATGTGATTCAATAGACCTAACATTATCACTGGCAAAATAGATCAGCGTATCATCAGCATAAAGCTCGATGTGACAAAACTTGATGCTAAGCGATAGTTCATAAATATATACATAATAAATAGCAACGGACCCAACACACTGCCCTGTGGGACCCAAAATTGACTCCCCGAGGCTCAGATATTACCCCGTTTACGCATACACTTTATGTACGGTTTGTTAAATAGGAATTAAACCATTGTTTAGCCGAGCGGTCAAAATTAAATGAAGATTCTAATTTGTCTAACGGTAACTTATGATCCAGAGTGTCAAATGCTTTGCTTAAGTCAAGGAATACCAGTCCAGTGATCAGTCCCTTCTCGATATTCTGTAGTAGAGTATTTGTGGCATGGGTTATGTAACGTCACGTGATAGTTGTTATCCAATAGGATGTCAGATTTTACATGTGCTCGCGATCTTGTACAGGAGTCTTGAGTGAACCGACTTATGGATTAAAAGTATCGTTTGTTTATGCTTACAAGACCCGTTTGTTGCTGTACAAAGCCACAACGTTACAGGTTAGACAAATGGAAGTAGAAAGTAACGAAAGGAAACCAGACTGAAACTTGGAAAGCAGTTTGTATTCGTATTCTTGTAGGTGTTCGTAAACCATTTTATGTACAGCTCGTTCAAGGATCTCTGAGAATACTAGGAGGACAGATATTGGTCTGTAATTCAATGGATCAGTTTTAGGTCCAGCTTTATGCTTTATGCAGCTTTAGATCAACTTTGGTTTCGTGCAAAAGGATTTTCTACCCGCGCATGGGACCGTTGAATATTTTGCTCCGCCAGGGCCCAGCCGTTGCAACGTCTCGAAAATTGAAAATTAGGCAATTTTTGTGGCGCTATAAAATATTTAATTCGGTCAACTGGCATTTAATTTTATATCAATTTGCTCATAAACCTTTCTAGTTTTTATAAGAGGACCAATTTTTCTCTCAATTAAGCTGGAAATGCGAAATGAAGCATGTTATGACCCCCTCACTAAACGCCATCCAACGAAGGCCAGAAGTGGCCTTAATTTAGAAGCTCATTTTTAAAAATTGGGACCTACATAGTTCATAACTCTAGCCTATGCAGCCGAAAAGTGTAGTATTTCATTGGCAAAAATATGCAGAATTCCCTGTACGATTTCAGTATTTCAAAAGTTATGACCGTTTGTATCAGCACATGCGAAATCGACCCATCCCCCGGGCCCATCTCAAGCACACTTTGCAATAAATATACTATATAGCTTACCTGCTTCACAACTCGGTTTATTTCCAGCTTCGGCCACTTTCCAATGCCTCAGATAGCTTAAATCGTTAACAGATCCAGTAAATAAGTAGTCTGCCTTCGAGCCGTTTCAATGTTAGCGAACCAATACTCGAAACCAAGGCCACATGTCGCGCTAATATCCATTTCAAGCATGGACTTAGGGCTGATTTTCTTTGAGAATCAGATAACACTCCACCCAAGTCTTAAGCAGCTGAAAATAAAACCCCTCGAGATTTGCGGTAATAAGTGTCGAAGAAACTGAACTGTCACGGCGCTGAAAGATCGAATACTGAATAATTTTATGAATAATGTTACTGTTTCCGCATGGTTCGCGCTTAAAATGCTATCCGCATTCCTGAAGTGCACTAAAATCCCGCCCCCTAACATATTTATCACACCGCGTCCTTCTTTACTGTCGCTGAAAGACGCGATTTGATTAATTACCTTTTAAGAGGCACTCCGTCTAAGATCCGACCGGTCAATTTTCGGCGGTAAATGAAATTCTTTCATTTTTTCTGCAGAAGTAAAACATCATGCCGTAAGTACGAAAATCGTATTTGTTTGGCCTCGTTTCTTTTAATACTTTAGTTTGGTCGTTTTTTCCGAAGCGACCATAGGGTAAGCCAATCCGTCGTTCGTATCACTGATTTTTGACTAAAACTCGAAGCGCCCTGTGACAATGTTTTTTTTTTCACAGCAAGCTCATATTTACACAGAGATATATATCAGTAATGAACTTTCTTTTAAGGGTAAAATCAACCTGGTTCATGTCGCAGAAAATTAGTTATGATTTTTTTCGTACACCCTCCTATCGGTACCAGGCGAGCAGGTGGCGAAGGGCCTCCATAAAAATTGTCATTTTGCAAAACTGGGACCTGATCTAAAAGTAACTCGCAAATATTTTATCAGACCAAGGTCTGGTCTACAAATAACTGCAATAAAATTTGTGGGCACTCGTCATATAATGGTATAAAAATTTCAAACAAATTCACCAAACTAGAAAATTTCATCATCATTCGGCCATTTTAAAAGGCTTGTTTAATTTCCTTCAATTGCATTTAAAACATGTTCAACCCGCCAGAAATTGAAAAATAGACTATATAACAGTTCAGACATAAAAGCATTTATAAAGCTTACCTGAATTCTGTTACAAATTCGTCCACAAATTCGTCCTCATTCGTACACTCCATCTTCCAACAGTTGAATCATTGTCACGCAACACCCTGAACACCGGCCTGAGTGAAACAGTAGTTCGGATCACCGAATACAACAAAAGCCCAACTTATGTTCATTCGATGATATTTGAAGTTTAATGAACAGAAGCCTCGTGGTATTTGATGCGAATAACAGCAGCTACTCTGTTGGTTAGGAATGATGATGAGGTGCTGGTTGAACTCGCCTGGTCGGTATAAACACAGTGTGTAAACAGTGCTCTCGTGCGGAATGTCATTCAGTTTGTAATCTGCTTGAGATGAGAACCGTTCCAGTGTAAACAAAGCTCTTCTTAAATCCTTTATAATGTTCTGAAAAAACTGCCCAATCAAGCAACTACTGGACATTATCTCCACCAATACGACAACTGAACACCATTTTATATTTTGAACCAACAGCTAATCGAGTGACCGCTGACCTTTTCGTGACAGGATTCTCGTGTGAAGTCGAATAAAAAGTAAACATTGTGCATCTTTCGAAGTGTTTCATAGTTTGTTTCCACCTTGCTTCGTTCAGAAAAATTTAAGTATGTCGGGTTTTTGTTCTTTCTATTCACTTGTGAGCGGTCAATGTGGCCCAAGTAAGGAAAAGCGTGACACTGTTCCTTTGACGGAGTGCAATGATGATATCTCAGGGCACCTGGCAAGTTGTCATTTGTCAAACGAAGACGTGTGCGAGAGAGATTTAATTTTGGCCAGGGTGGGACTTTTTGGGCTAGATGAAAGCCAAATTGCAAAGATGAAAATTTGTCCTAAACACAGAGAAGGCCTCGGGAGATTTTGGCGTCCGCCAAGATCATGTCAGTATCCAGGACATACCGGTAAAACGAAGGCAGTCACTGGTAGGCATGTAATCAATTTTGAGAAGGCGAAGGAAATAAATAACTTGTTTGGCAAGAACGCAGGTGTAGGATCACGTAAGTATCTCTTTCTCATTCTTTAAAGCGCAAATCTACAAAAGTAAGAAAACACAAATACCAGAGTGACCAACGCGATATTCTGTTATTCGTGACACTTTGGGTTGTTTTCAAATCGTTTTATAATTTCATATTCTTAATTTAATTATCATTACGTTATCCTTTCTTTCTTCAGCTATATGTACGGCATGTCGAAAGAAGCACAAAGAGAAGATTGAAAAAGATGCAAACTGGCTACGCCCACAGCTATTAAGCGAAGACGACTCTTGTCAATCTGAGTTGAACAGGTCTGTACACCTCCGTTGATTTTTAAATTATGTTTTTATTGCTGGAAATGTATTTTTTGAAACAAGCAATGGAAAGTGTTTAATTCGATTAATTCATCATTTATTTCATTTAATTTCAAATAGTGAAATACGAACATTATACAACCATAAATAAAGGTAATACCGCTTCATTTAGTCAATATTTATTTATTTGTTTTTGCATTACAGGGGCGTAGCTACCTGTACGCTCGTACGCACGTGCGTACCTAAAAAAAGTCGGAAAAAAGAAAGGTTTGGGACTTGAGGGTGGGGGAGGAGGTCAGGGGAGTGTTTGAAAATTGATTGTGCGTACCTCTGAAAACGTTTTGGCTACGCCTCTGCATTATAGTGAAAGATTTTAGAACATTTATTTTGCTTTATAGGACTTCTAAGCAAAAGGCTGTATTAGCTGTTGAAGAAGCCACGGCGTCCACTCCCATTGGACAACATGCACTGCCTAACAAAGATTGGTCATTGTGGACCCCAGGAATGGCATCCGAGTGTTCTCCTGGAGTCTCTACTGAAAACATTATTTGTGTATACAACTCAGCGATGAATGAAATTGCAAATCACATACCAGGTGAGAAGCACAGACCACTTGACTCCCAGCTCAAAACTGCATGGGACAAGTGTAGTAAACAGGAGCAGAAAAACTGTGTGGAGAAAGCTAAGGAAGACTGTTTGCTTGTTTGTAAAGTAATATGTCCACAAGATGCTGAAATACTTTTTAACGCACTGGCTTCAAAAGAAGAGGATAAATATCAAGTGTCTGATGATCTTAAAATGCTGATGAGTGCGTTTAAAAATGCGAATTCAAAGAACGTGAAAACGCAGATATTGAGCCTATATGCTCATAGGTTTCCGATTGACACCTTGAAGAAAATTCATGAGCCATATGAAAAACTTTCATCATGGCAAATCAAGCGGGCAAGGGCTCACGCAAAAATGCACAATCCAGGAGCCCCCCTGGTTAAGGAAATCAGACATCGTCAGCGACTTGACATGCTCAAGGTGGAGCATTTCATTGATTTTGCTAATCGGCCTTACTTCTATCAGGACGTTGCTTACGGTAACAGAGTCCTGAAACTTGATAGTGGAGAAACGATAGAAATGCCAAACGTAGTGCGCACAGTTACAAGATCCACTATGATCAGTCAGTACTTAGAGTTATGTCAAGAGGAGCAGTTTGAACCACTGAGCCAATCGACCTTATATAAGATTCTTGAGGTGCGAGAAGCATCGCAACGTAAATCACTCCAAGGCCTAGACAACACTGCCGCTGATGGTGCTTCAGGTTTTCAGACAGTTGAACGAATTTTGGACGAATTAGAGAAAGCAGGGGTGAGTAAGCTGTGGTGCAATGATGCAAGGCGCGCACTGAAAGATGGTAAGCGCTACTTAAAAACCAACTATCGTGTTCATTGCAAAGATGACGAATCCACATGCCCAGATCACTGTCGGAAGTTCGCGCTCTCCGACGGTTGCGACCCAGATTTCCAGGAGAAATGCTCTCACTTACACAGTACAATCTGTACAGATTGCGAAGCCCTGAAGTCTGTCCTAGGTGACATTGAGACTAAAATTACATCTTCCTCAGCTAATTTGTACAGCAAAGAACACCAGGAAGATCTCCTGTTCGACTTTGAGCAAGCTAAGGCCGACATAATTCATTGGAAAGCACATATTTTACGTTCCGTCAATCAGGACAGCGCAAAGCAGGATGCTCTCAAATTGTTAGCGGATGGAGACCATGTACTGATAGTTATGGACTGGGCCATGAAATTCCTACAGTTGAAATTCAGGGAAAAACAGTCCGATTGGTTCGGAAAGCGCGGAATCAGCTGGCACATTTCCACAGTTCTGTCGTGTGAGGCTGGTGATGAAGATAAGGAGTTGCAATCTTACGCCCACCTCGTGGACGGCTCCTGCCAGCAAGACTGGTTTGCAGTTTGCTCCATTCTTGAAAATGTTTTGGGTGTTATCAAGGCCCAGAAACCAAACGTCACAAAAGCCTTCCTTAGATCTGATGAAGCGGGGTGCTATCACAACAACAATCTTACAGTGGCTGTTAGAGATGTAGGGGAGAGAAGTGGTATTGAGGTCTGTAGGTTTGACTTCTCGGAACCGCAGTACGGTAAAGATGTTTGTGACCGTATCTTATGCCCAATGAAGTCTACCATCAGAAGATACTGTAATGAAGGCCATGACGTACTATCGGCAAGTGATATGTATGTTGCCTTGTCAGAACGTCCTGTGAAAGGTACAACAGCCTGCGTATGTTCAATTAGTGAAGATCAAAAAAATGTGCTGGTGAACAAAATGGACGGTTTTAGCAAGTTTCACAATTTTGCGTACGAAGAAAGAGGTGTGCGCGTTTGGAAGGCGTTTGGAAAAGGTCCAGGGAAACTTATCCTCTATGATAAGCTCTATAATAGCCATCAAGGACAAACTGGTCTTTTAGTAAAAAAGGATTTCTTTCCTTTTCGATGCAGCCGCTACTGTAAGTTCACCGCAGTATCTCAACCTGATCAGGATGCCATGTTCGAATGTTCTGAGCCTGGTTGCCGTAAGGCGTTTAAGAAGTTTAGTGATCTTGAAATCCACCTAGAGGTTGGGGATCATGATAGGAAGAAATCTTCTGAAACCTCATACGACAAATTAAGGAGAGAGTGGGCAGAAAAATTCTCAACCGTGGACACAGTCGAAAGAGACAGTACTCCTCTGTTAAAGCAGGCAGGGGAACAACTGGCTTCAGAACGTGAAAGCCTTAGCGTGGGTTGGGCTTTGCACACAACACGAGGAGGAGCGACAAGATTTAGTGAAAATGTGAAAGATTATTTGACAGCCAAATTCGATCTCGGTGAGCGATCAGGTTTAAAAGCAGATCCAGCACAAGTTGCCCTGGACATGCGTACTGCAAGGGATGAAGGAAATAACAGACTGTTTGGGAGAGAGGAATGGATTTCCAAAACGCAAGTTCAAGGATATTTTTCTCGGCTGGCAGCAAAGAGAAGGAGGCCCGGCAGGGAGCAAATCACTCCAGAGGAATTATTGGAAGAAGAAATAGAGCAAGAAAGGAAAGACGTTCTTCACACAATTGAAGAGAGACTCAGTTTACAACATCCCATGACATATGACATTTTCTGCTTGTGTGACTATGTGAAAGAGGACAAACTAAGCAAGTTTAACGTCAGTATGCTGAAAGTGATTTTAAAGTTTTTTGACGTATCCTTTCATTCAAAAGACAGGAAGAAGGACCTTGTTGATAAACTTTCGGCATTTGTACAGGGATGCAACTGCTTCGAGTCCAGCGCTTAAAGTGAGCTAAGGGTGGTCAGCGGTTTTAGTAGTAAACATAACAATGGCAGATTCCGGCGAGGCTTCAAAATAATATTGTTGTTGTATTGGTGGAGATAATGTCCAGTATTTTCTTGATTTTGCAGTTTCTTCAGAACATTATATAGGATTTACGAAGAACTTTGTGACATTGGAACGGTTCTCATGTCAAGCAGATTACAAACTGAACGACATTCCGCCCGAGAGCACTGTTACACACTGTGTTTACCGACCAGGCGAGTTCAACCAGCACCTCATCATTCCTAACCAACAGTGTAGCCGCCGTTATTTGCATCAAATACCACGAGGCTTCTGTTGGTTAACCTTCAAATATCGAATGAACACAAGTTGGGCTTTTGTTGTATTCGGTGATCCGAACCACTGTTTCACTCAGGCCGGTGTTGCGTGACAATGATAAAACTGTTGGAAGATGGAGTGTACGAATGAGGACGAATTTGTGGACGAATTTGTAACAGAATTATGGTAAGCTTTATAAATTCTTTAACTGTCTGAACTGTTATATAGTCTATTTTTTAATTTCTGGCGGGTTTAACATGTTTTAAATGCAAATGAAGGAAATTAAACAAGCCTTTTAAAATGGGCGAATGATAATGAAATTTTCTAGTTTGGTGAATTTGTTTGAAATTTTTATACCATTATATGACGAATGCCCACAAATTTTATTGCAGTTATTTGTAGACCAGACCTTGGTCTGATAAAATATTTGCGAGTTACTTTTAGATCAGGTCCCAGTTTTGCGAAATGACAATTTTTTATGGAGGCCCTTCGCCACCTGCTCGCCTGGTACCGATAGGAGGGTGTACGAAAAAAATCATAACTAATTTTGTGCGACATGAACCAGGTTGATTTTACGCTTAAAAGAAAGTTCATTACTGATATATATCTCTGTGTAAATATGAGCTTGCTGTGAAAACATACATTGTCACAGGGCGCTTTGAGTTTTAGTCAAAAATCAGTGTTACGAACGACGGATTGGCTTACCCTATGGTCGCTCCGGAAAAAACGACCAAACTCAAGTATTAAAAGAAACGAAGCCAAACAAATACGATTTTCGTACTTAGGACATGATGTTTTATTTCTGCAGAAAAAATGAAAGAATTTCATTTACCGCCGAAAATTGACCGGTCGGATCTTAGACGGAGTGCCTCTTAAATGCAGTGTGGTTTGTAAGTAACTTCAATGACGAGAAGCAGTCTGTGAAGCTCGATATTGTAAATTGTTCTTCGGTTTCACCTTCTGTTATGGAACAACTTTCTCTTGCAATTTCATTTTGCTGACGCCCTATTTTCTGGACTTCTACTCAGGTCATGTTATGAATTTGCTGTCTTTTAATCATTTTGAAAATCTGGGCATGCGCGGGCTAGTTACAGCCACAAGACTGAAATGAACATTTTAATATTTCTTTGTAACGTCCGAGATTTGAATGAAATCTTGAAGATCTCTCTGGAAAAGTCACGAGTTAACGGAAAAAGAACTTCGCTACACGCATAAAAACCTTCCGATATGTAACATTTCAAATAAGCTGAGGTAATGGAATATTGGACGACCCTAAATTATAGGGACAACAATCTAGATTTCAAGTCAGCTCAGATCTGGCACAACTCCCTCATAAAAATAGAGAACAAACCAATTTTCTACAAATCCTGGTTCACCGCAGGTGTGAAAGATGTTAAAGATATTCTCGATACGGATGGAAATTCGATATTAAGCTATACTGCATTTACCTCTAAATATAAAATCAAGACTAACTTTCTAGAATTCTATAAGGTAGTATCAGCCCTTAAACTGTTCAGGCAAAAGTGTTCTCAACAACCCAACAGAGGACCCAAAATCAAGACCTTTGGGCAAACATTATTAGCCTCAAAAAAAGCCTGTAAAACTGTTTACAAATCAATCATCGAAAAAAAGGCCACCACCCCTCTTAAAAGCCAGGGAAAATGGCTGTCTAAGGAAACTATAATAGGAAATGCGAACTTGAATTGGGAGAGTACATATCGTCTCCCCTTTCTGTGTACAACAGAGACAAAGTTACGATTGTTCCAATTTATGTTCCTCCACAGACGAATAGCAACAAATGACTACCTCTTTAAAATTGGCCTAAAACAAGCAGACTCCTGTTCTTTTTGTGGCGAATCTATTGAAACTCTTGCTCACTTGTTCTGGTATTGCAGTTACACTCAAAAATTTTGGAAAGACATTTATCAATGGATAACTCAAAACATCACCTTAAACAAATCTATTGTCTTCTCTCCTCTTATCTGTTTTGGACTAATTGACAATATCTCTGATTTATTACTACATCACCTTTTCCTTATCGCCAAACGATATATTTATACATGTAAGTTAAATAACTGCATCCCTGCGCTACAGGTTTATATCCAAACCGTTATGAACTCCATGGAAATTGAAAAAGAGATTGCCTCTAATAACAACAATATGTCTTCCTTCAAAAACAAATGGGGCCCTCTTAAACTTTGCCCCTTGGACAAATAAACTTGCTGTTATTAAATAATTTCAAAAAGTTCTAAAAGTTAAAAGAGGTGCAGAAACAAATGCAAACGCAGAGCTCTTTTTAGTTGGTAGGACAAACTCCTTATGTTTTTGGTGTACCGTTTATTTTGCAACTTTGTAAATAGCAGTCTAATTTGTAAACATTTTTGGGCTCAAAGAGTTGTGAATGCTGTAACATTGTATCTTTTTTCTCTATCTCCTGTGTGTTTGTTTTTATTTTACCTCTATGTAAATGTAACTATTGTCAGTAGAAGTTTTGTAATTAAATAAATGTTATTAAAAAAAAAAAAAAAAAAAAACATTTCAAATAAAATGATATTTTCTTGCTCTTTGTTTCTGGAAATGCGGTAAATTTCTCACGGGAATTCCGAATCTCGGAATGAATTTACAAAACCGGTGCGTAAACTTGAAAACTCCATTCAAATTTTCAAAAATACTGTTCGCGCTTGGTGGAGCACGGACAGGTTTTGGCTGACTTGGCTCAGTCAGGCGGGACAACGGCTGCCGCGGCCGCACTTGGTGAGTTAACTGGGTTATTTTTTTAGTAACCCGGTTAAAATAACGCGGTGAAAAGTGAAATAACCGAGTTTATTTTTCTGAGCGGCCGCACTTCAGAAGGTTGAACTATGAACGTGAGAGATCACGTTATAATTTGCTAGCGAGAGCTGCACAAAACAATACGATTAATGAGCGAAAACAATAGGCCGGTTCACACTAGGGCCAAAGTGCATTTGAAGTGCACTTGATAATCAAGTAGACTTGAGGTCCACTTAGGAAAGACGAGACAATAGATTTTCAGGCATGACTACGCACAGCGTGCGTATTTAGATGCAAATTACTTGCGATCGCAAGTTGGTATGCAGTTGATTAGCCGTCATAAACAAAGTTGAAGCACTAAAGTACGATTTGCATAAAACGCTAAGTCGTTAGTAAAATATTTTTTCTTATCATGTCAAGTTTTATTTGAACTTAATTCCGCAAAACATCGTCTCAGAGCCTGGTGTAACGCTATGCTCACTTTTTGTTATTTTTTGGGAACTTTTTCGTGCTCGTCATAAAAACATGTTTTTGTATCTTATGAGTATTGAATGCGCGCATGGCTGTAGTGTTTTTGATTGGCTAAACCTGAGAATTAGACTACAACCTTTTTGCAGAATTTTTTACCCTAAGTCAGCTTGAAATACGCCTTCCAATACAACAGCTAAAGTAAAACTTGAGATCCTGCTTGAGAGTCTTTTAGAAGTCGTCCGTGACTGCGAATCGTAAACCAAAACGCAGAGAGCTCATTCCCTGTGGAATTCAAAGTTGCACGCACACGTGCTTTTAGCTGCACGGCTTTACTGTCATTGGTCAAGTGCGCTGCCAAGTAAGGGGTAGACCTTAGGGACGGACCATTAGATTTTTGAGGGGGGGGGGGGGGGTTGGGCTAATATCAAAAAAAAAATTCGAGCACAGCGTTGACCTGCAAAAAAATATCGTGCAAAACAAAAACCCCAGAAAAAAAACTCCTGCAAAGCTTTATATTTTTAGAACAACATTTTATATCCAGGAGCAGATGGTCAGAACACAAATAAATCACAAGCTAGGAGACCACTGCCACTGGCAATATGTCATATCTTGTCACCGTGCCAGCGTACATGACGCGCACTGCATGGAAGTAGTGACGACATAGGAAACCAAACCAAACTCTGTAATATATTTCCATTCAATGTAGAACAACTGCTCATACAAATATATCTTTTATTTAAGTTGTTATAAAAGGTGACAGGCCTAGCACAAATCCTGTTCGTCACTAAAACAATTTAGCCCAGCTTTAGAATAAGTCTACCCCAAGTACGTGCCTGAGAGATTTTTCCTTTCAGATCAAAATAAAGATATAACACAGGCCTGTTGTTCTAAATGTTGTTGTTTCTTTGATCTTAGGAAAAAATCTCTAGCTGTGATACTGACAGGGGAAATTTACGCTTTCCAGAGCCGTTTAGAATATTTAGTTACAACGTCATTTGTTTGCTAGCTCTTGGTATAACAATGGAGTTTATTTGGCTCAATTTGAAAGAGTTGCAGGATCAGTAGTAGCCGCTTAAGTAGGAATTATTCGCTGATTAGGATCAGTTCTCAGTCCGTGAATGTGAGCGCGTAAGTCTGTGGTTAGCCTAACTTGTGATATAGTGTTTCTTCATCACGACTAAAAGATTCTTAGATCCAAGTCTTATGCGATAGTCACGGTTTATATTGGGATAGTGGCATCTTGCAATTGTGTGTTTCTCGGAGCTAGGCAGTATCTCCATTGTCCGAAATATGGCGTCATTGCATCCAGTTTGAACTGAATATTTGAATATCCAGCATGATAGCTGTTTTGTAAATCTTGCAGATGCAATTGTTCTTTTTTTTGTACACTCTTTAAGCAAGACTCGAGTTTCGGTTCTTTGGTGAATCTCATCAGTTGCTCCCATGTAGAGAGGTCTCGTAGAATGATTTGACGTTGTAGAATGTTAGCGACTTATGAGCGCTTGGGGATGATCAAATGTTCTATCTTTTCATTGGCTTGTTTAGTTTAGCCAATAACAATGGTTTCTTTTTGACTCGACGTAAGTTGTGTTTCTTTGTAGGCTTTTTAGCTGATTTCATAAGCATGTAAGATATTTTCTGACACAAGGGATGGCTCTTTTATAGTTGTACAGTGGCATTGTAGGTACATGTATATCTCAATGAATGAGAAATACTTTGTTTATGTGTTGTACAACAAGCTTGTAATTGCAGGGGCGGCGCTACCGGTGGGGCAGGTGGGGCATTTGCCCCACCAACTTTCGACAGCTCAAAATGGCGGTGGGCGGAGATAAATAGTGTAGCAAGATCCTTTGACCAGATCTGATGGCGGGGCGCTTTAATGCATTAGAGTTTGCAAAATAAATATTCCGTTAATTAATCAAAAACCTACTGTACCTACTGTTTCTACTGTTTCTACTGTTCCTACTGTTTCTACTGTTCCTACTGTACCTACTCAGAGGAGGTTGGACACGGGCCGAAAGGCATCATGGGATGAATTTTCGTTTTGAGCGACTCTTGTTCAGTTTCCAATGAACCTTCGAGCTGTGAGGACCTCGAGGAACTACAAATTTTCAGACTTTTAGCCGCTATGGAAGCACAAATCGGCCTAAATTGAAGGTTATGCGATTACTCTTGTATAGATACAATTGATTTTTACAACTGAATAACTTGAGGTATCATTCTACGCCGATCGAAAGACTTACTCGTGCACCGACTACAAATATTTGAGCCACAACAAGCACAAATCGGCCTTCATTGAAGTTGATAAGATTCCTCTTGTTACTTAGCGGGGTTTAAGCCCGTTGATCGATCGAAAGACTTATTAAAGCAAGGCTACATGAGGATTTCCAACTGAGGAATATTTTGTAACGAAAACTATAAGCTTAAATCACGGAATTACCAAGGTTGGTAACCACAACAATCGATCGTTGCATTTTATAGTCCTCTTGAGTTTTAGAATGTTATAATTTTGAAATACATGAAGGCAATTTTGTTGTACTGGATGCTGGTAGTGCTGTATTTGTGTTGTTACGAAGTATAAATACATAAATAAATAATAAAACTGTAAAATCATGTGAAACAACAAATAATCAATGAAATCAATAATATATGTTTTAATACAAAAACAGATTTCGGTCCCATCGACCAATACAAATCTGACAACTGTTGACTTTTTTATATAATATCACAGATTATTCCTTGTTAAAACTTCAGGAGGAAAACATGTTTTGAAAACCCAATGGAAATAAAGCAGTGACTAACATACATTTTTTCATCTGAATAACATCTGAACAACATCTGAACAAGAACCATCCTTCTAGAAAGAAATCCAATTCTGGCCATAAAGACCTGGTAGAAAATTGTGATTAGAAGGACCTCAGGCAAATAGGAATCAAACTTCTGGGCTTGAAAATGAAAATACAGAGTGTTCCTACTGTTCCTACTGTTCCTACTGTTTCTACTGTTCCTCTGTTCCTACTGTTTCTACTGTTCCTACTGTTCCTACAGTTCCTACTGTTTCTACTGTTCCTACAGTTCCTCTGTTCCTACTGTTCCTCTGTTTCTACTGTTCCTCTGTTCCTACTGTTCCTACTGTTTCTACTGTTCCTCTGTTCCTACTGTTCCTCTGTTCCTACTGTTCCTACTGTTCCTACTGTTCCTCTGTTCCTACTGTTCCTCTGTTCCTACTGTTCCTACTATTCATAACACTCCTAATGATATGCGAAACTGAAATACATTAAATTAACACATCCTTTGCGATTCAATGCACGCAGGCATGTGCAGAAGGGTGTCCTAAGGGTATAAATACTGAGTCAAAGCAGAATAGCACTCCTTTCGTGCTTAGTCTCAGCCAGCGGAGCAGCGAACGAGATCTCTCTGGTTTTTTCGACCCACGCGAATTTTTTCTGGAATAATGGCTGAAGTTCCAGCGCCGGGAGTACAATTTCCTCGACCACCAGTTAACCCTCCAGCACAAGGCCCACAAGTTGCACAGGCTGCTCAAGTTCCACAACCCGCGCAGGTCGCACAAGCTGCTCAAGTTCCACAAGCTGTGCAAGTTCCACAAGCTGCTCAGGTTCTACCAGCCGCAGAAGCCGCACCAGTGCTACAGGCTGCACAGGCAGTGGGTCAAAATGCTGCTCAAAATGATGTTGCCGGCGAACAAACCGAACTTGAGGTAAATTTTATGTCCCTGTTTTGTCTTGTTACATTTCGCGTTTTCACCGTTTGGGAACATATTATACGCTTGGTTTATTTATCTTACGTAAACCTAGGTTTATTCTTTATCGTGGGCGTGTTGCATTTGTCTTTGCATAAGTTTTGTTTTCTTTGTATCAACGGCATGTTTGCATGTCAGGCATCTATTTGTGTTCCCCAAAGGTTAGTTTCTTGTTTTAGAACCCTTTCTTGTTATTGTGGGTGGGAATTTTGTTCTTTAGGTTCGTTTGGGTGTGGTCCGCTTTCCTTCCTATTGTGTCGGCTATCCTTTATAGTTATGGGTTTTTGTTATTCAAATTTCGTATTTTTTTTTTTTTAATCGCGTGTCGTCGCGGGGGTGGGATAGTGTTGGTTTGTATGGGTACGTCCTTTTGCCAAGTTATTCTTAGTATAACATTTTAATTACGCCATGTGTAGTCTCGGGGGTGAGATTTCGGTTTCATCCTGATTTATACGCAGGGTGTAGTCCCGGGGGTGAGCCTCGGTCTCATCCTGATTTATACGCCGGGTGTAGTCCCGGGGGTGAGATTTCGGTCTCATCCTGATTTATACGCCGGGTGTAGTCCCGGGGGTGCGATTTCGGTCTCATCCTGATTTATACGCCGGGTGTAGTCCCGGGGGTGAGTTTCGGTCTCATCAGGATTTAGACGCCGGGTGTAGTCCCGGGGGTGAGATTTCGGTCTCATCCTGATTTATACGCCGGGTGTAGTCCCGGGGGTGAGTCTCGGTCTCATCCTGATTTATACGCCGGGTGTAGTCCCGGGGGTGAGATTTCGGTCTCATCCTGATTTATACGCCGGGTGTAGTCCCGGGGGTGAGATTTCGGTCTCATCCGGATTTATACGCCGGGTGTAGTCCCGGGGGTGAGATTTCGGTCTCATCCTGATTTATACGCCGGGTGTCGTCCCGGGGGTGAGATTTCGGTCTCATCCTGATTTATACGCCGGGTGTAGTCCCGGGGGTGAGCCTCGGTCTCATCCTGATTTATACGCCGGGTGTAGTCCCGGGGGTGAGTTTCGGTTACATCCTGATTTATACGCCGGATGTAGTCTCGGGGGCGAGTTTCGGTCTCGTCCTGATTTTATACGCGGGGTGTAACCCCGGGGGTGAGTTTTGTCACCAGAATTTAGACGCCGGGTGTAGTCCCGGGGGTGAGTTGTTTCACCAGGTTTTATACGCCGGGTGTAGTCCCGGGGGGGGAGTTGTTTCACCAGGTCTTATACGCCGGGTGTAGTCCCGGGGGGAGTTTCGGTCTCATCAGGATTTAGACGCCGGGTGTAGTCCTGGGGGTGAGTTTTCTCACCAGGTTTTCATACGCCGGGTGTAGTCCTGGGGTGAGTTTTCATTTATACGCCGTGCTTAGACATGAAACGAGAATACGCTGGGTATGTTTATTGAAGGATATGGATAAGTCATGTATTCTTACAAGGGCAAAGATTCACTAGGTATGTCCCGTTAGGGAGCATATCTTAATTCGCTGGGTGTTTCTTTATGGTCGACAGATGAGGTGAATTTGTGATAGTTATTAGTTCTACTTGTCATGGCGTGTTGTTGATTCGGAATTTTTTCTCCTTTTAGAGGTTAAAAGCTGAAGTCCTGAGGTTGAACCAGACGGTTGAGACAATGACTAAATCATCGGTAGAGAACTCCTTAATGAAGATTATGGCCTATGCATCTCGTCCCTTATCAGATTTCAATAAATATGAGGCCCTGGAAATGTTGGAATCGCTTCAGCTTACTGCCCAAGATACTAAGCATGATCGTCAGAATTTTTATCGTTTGGTTTATCAAACAGTCCGAGGGAAGCTTGATGTTCCTCGAGACCAGTTTAGAAGTCTCGTCTTGCGCCTTCTGGGAGATAAGGATCACGAGAAAGTGTTTGATTGTGTGGCGAAGGTAGAGAAGCACTATCAGTCGAGAAACCGGGCCGGAACCGCAGCTATGTCCCCTTATTTCAGAGAGGGCCGGGAAAGGAACGCTAGGAATTTCCCGAGGAATCCGGGAAAGTCTATCACGTGTTTTTATTGTGGCAAAGTTGGCCACATTAAGCAATTTTGTGAGGCAAGAAAAAGAGATGCTTCTGGGAGCATGGGGCTGCAGAAGAATGGCACGTTTTCGGAGTCTGCCACAAAATAAACTGTGAACTTTCCTAGACAAGATATGTTAACCTGATTTAGATTTCTGTTTGGGTAATAAACGTACCTTCAATTCAGTTGTGTCTTATTTGAGTGATTTTTCTCCTACTTAGTAAGGAATTCGATAGTCTCAGAGTTCTGATAGCTTTGAAAACAGGGTCTCTAGTTACCCTCCCAGGATTACTGGGTCGGAGCTGTCATCTCTCTGCTGACTACTTTGGGGTTTCACCCGTGGGAATAATGCCTTCTGTTCTTGATGTTTTCCCTAGGAAATCATTTCGTGGGTTTGGGAGTATGACGAAAACTTCGATAACAATATCACTCATGGACTATCTGGAGTGAATGCAATTCAATGGGTAGATTCCATGGGGAACCCCACAGTGGTCAGCGGCGAGATGGCAGCGCGTGAACTAGGGCAAAAAGTCACGCGTGTGGAACAAGGCGAGGTTATTGGGGATGTAAATGAGTTGTCCTTCCGAGACCCTAGTAATTTTAGAGCTGGAGAGCTTCACGCTCACTATTCGTTTTGGGAGGAAGTTGCGGAGCGATGCCCTGAAGTGGCGACTCAAACCGATGTCTTGGATTGGATCAAAAATCAAGTTTCTATTTTTC
Source organism: Dendrophyllia cribrosa (assembly GCA_024195265.1). Lineage (NCBI taxonomy): Eukaryota > Metazoa > Cnidaria > Anthozoa > Scleractinia > Dendrophylliidae > Dendrophyllia > Dendrophyllia cribrosa. The sequence continues at coordinate 6,653,797 of JAJLRJ010000014.1, read as the reverse complement.
CGTACTTTCGACATTTCAAGGGCTCGTTTAAAGGCGAACAGTACGACTCCGACCGCCCACCCCACAAGCTGTTTAGAAACAACATGTCATGCAAACCTTTTGTCCGCTTTGTGCAGGAAACTTTGATTAGTCGTCTGGGGACTGGGGCGATATCTTTGGTAGGGAGAGTTGGAGAGGTGGCTCCGCCGCACATTGTACTACCCCTGACTGTTGAGCCGTCAAAGCCCCGCCTCTGTCATGACGCACGCTATTTGAATCTCTGGATGAAGGACAATCCTTTCACTCTAGATACCCTTAATGACTTGCCTCGTTATGTAACGGAAGATTCATTTCAAACTGTGTTGGATGATAAGTCTGGGTATGATCACATTTTGCTTACAGAGAGTAGCCGTCCTTTCTTTGGTATACAATGGGGTGGCTGGTTTTTTACGTACAATACCTTGCCTTTTGGTTGGAAGGTTTCTCCTTTTGTTTACCACACGACAGGTCTCTTAGCAACTGGTTTTTTTCGTTCAATTGGCATTCCATGCCTACTTTACATTGACGATCGTCACAATGGTCAACTTCAAGTATCGTTTGAGAAAGGGGAATACGCTACCTTCAGTTCGGCAGGTGAACACAATTATGCAGCTGCTAAGTCTGCCATTTTCCTGATCGCCTACTATTTAATTGGACTGGGTTATTTTCTTGGTCTTTCGAAATCTATTCTCATCCCAGCAAAGATTGTCCCGTATCTTGGATTTATGGCTGATTCTTCGACACAAATGTTTCATCTGATTCCAGAGAAGAAGGATAAATTTATTACCCTTATTCATAAGACACTTGAGTCATCTTATGTCTCAGTTAAAACGTTGCAACGCCTTGTGGGGAAATGTGTCTCCTTCGCTAGAGCAGTGCCGGCAGCGAAGCTCTTTACAAGAGAAATGAATGCTGCGATCTCAAAGGGCTTACGTTCCCAGAGGCCGATTTTGTTACGAGGTGCTCTGCGAGAAGAGATCGCGCATTGGCTGTTCCTTGAAAATTGGGATGACCCAATACCATGGCGCGATGAACGCCATATTCAAGTTTCTGTGGCAACGGATGCATCCTCCTCGGGATGGGGGGCTACGATTGTTTCTCCAAATCACCGTCAGATTTTTGATTATTGGTCTCAGGAAGAGTGCACATGGGACATTGCAACAAAGGAAGCCATGGCGATTAATAAGATGCTATTACCATGCTCGGATGAAGTCCGTAATGCGCGTGTCGATGTGCATGTTGACAATCAGGCGGTTATTCACGCATGGAACAATCAGGGTGGAAGGAGTGCACAACTAAACAATGCCATGAAGGTGTTATTTTCAACGACTGCTGCTCTGAATGTCTTGTTGCATCTTTTGTATGTCCGATCTGCAGATAATCCGGCAGATGGTCCCTCTCGACACAGATCTTCTTCGGATTACTGCCTGGCAGATAGTATGTGGCAAAAAGTTCAGCGAGAATTTGGGGGCTCTACGGGGCACACGTTTGATCTGATGTCGTTGGATTCCAACGTACAAAAGGACTGGTCTGGGAACAGTCTTCCTCACTTTACTCCGGTCTCTTCCCCAGGGTCTGCGGGTGTTAACTTCTTTGCCCAGGATCTGACAGCATTCGGGCCTCTCATGCAATGCCCATATGTTTTTCCACCTCCAGTCTTGGTTGGTCCAGTCCTACGCTATTTACGAAGGATGAAACAAGCATGCACAATCGCTGTTTTGGACAGTTACCCTAAAAAATATTGGTGGCCTTTATTACATGGTCATGCAAACAAAGCAGTGAAAATGGCTTCTACAGGGGATGACCGTGTACTTCTTGTACCTTCGAATCAAGGTTGGATCCCACGCCCAGGCGGAATCCCGGGAGATCTTTGGGTGTTCTCGGTTGTTTTTTAGACGTTTTCTACTGAACTTAGATTGATTTTTGTTCTTATATTCTCTGTTGTTTAGGAACTCCCTTTGGTGGCCAAACTATTTGTACCATCTGTTCGCTGTCCTGTTTGTAGTCGGGCTAATGACAGTGACTTCAGATTTTGCCAGTATTGTGGTTACAAGAGAAAGATTTTTTCCTCAGGGAAGAAGAGTGATACATTAAAAGTTGATCTTGATTCTTTAGATAAACGGTTACAGCAATTATTGAATTTTGATCAGGCCACTAGTTATTCGAAACAAAAGGATTCCCTACAAAAGGAATTAGAAACCTTTTTATCAGCCCTGCCAGGACAAGTGTCCTTAGCTACTGTTTCTCCCCGGGATATATGCCGTTTTCTCATTTTCAAGGATAAGGATGGTCGAACGCAGATCCATCACAATGGTTGCAAATTTGTTGGGCAACGGGGTAAACAAACTTGTGGTTGTCCTTTCCGATTATCTTATAAAACTGTAGATTCTTATATTGGAAAACTAAGATCTATTTTTCACGCCATTGGGAGGGAGGGTGAATGGGATAAAAGGCTGGGATTAGGCAATCCTGCAGCAGATAAATCCGTTAAGGATTATCTTCGTGTGGTGACTGCGGAGCAATTAAGGGCAAGGGTAACCCCTAAGCAGGCGACGCCTTTCTTTATTGACAAACTTACCCAGCTTTCTCTTTTCTTGGAAAAGCGCCTGGTACAATCCATTAATAAGCCGCTGCAATGTTTCATTATCGCTCGGGACCAGGCCTACTTCAAAACAGTTTTCTTCAGTGGTGATCGCCCCGGGGACTTGGGCCAAGTTAAGGTAGCTGAAATTTTGCGTTTTCCCAATGATGATGGGTTTTTGTTTAATCATGTGTGGGGGAAAACCCTAAGGGATGGTGACTCCAATGTTTTTGGAATAAGAAGAAATCCACAATCCGTTATTTGTCCCATTAGAGGCATTGAACGTTATGTTGATATTGCTCGGGGAATGCAGGTTGACCTTACCCGCGGCTATTTATTCCGCCCAACAACACCTGATGGTGGGATATCGGATGCCTCCCTTACTTCAGCTACTGCAGAGGCCCGACTTAAATTTTATTTAAATGAAATGGGGGAGAATGACGGCGAAACGTTGCATGGGTTTCGATCAGGGTGCGCAATAACCTTAGCTCTGTCAGGGGCAGAATTAACAGAGATAATGGATCATGTTGGGTGGAACCGCAGGCACACTGCTTTACATTACCTACAGTTAGCAAAAGTACTGAACCCTTTTGGGGCTTCTGCTAAACTAGCGTCCAGTGAAGTGATGAATGTTAATAATACATGGACGGACATGAATGAACTGAAGCGCTTCCTTTGCGCTTTTCCATCTATTAGTTCACAGAAGAGACCTTTTCAGACTGATAAGCAAGATTAGCTATGTAATAGACGTTTTTGTGATCTACCAATATACTGTTTTGGGTAGGTTTGGGAATTGTAAGGTTTGGGGTATTCATAGATAAATTGATGTTTGTTGTAAGTAAGAAATAAAGGAAAGAGCTTGTCATGAAATAAAGTTGAACAGTATGGCGTGAGTGGCGCTGAGCAATATTATTTCCCATATCTTATTTCAACTGAGCATGAATAGAGTGTTATGAAATAGATTACTATTCATAACACTCCTAATGATATGCGAAACTGAAATACATTAAATTAACACATCCTTTGCGATTCAATGCACGCAGGCATGTGCAGAAGGGTGTCCTAAGGGTATAAATACTGAGTCAAAGCAGAATAGCACTCCTTTCGTGCTTAGTCTCAGCCAGCGGAGCAGTGATGGAGGGATCGGCCCACCCGCCCACCCTGACAAAATTCGCGTGGGTCAAAAACACTGCTACCCTAAGCCAAGCTGTTCCAGCTTGGCTTAGACCGCTGAGCAATATTATTTCCCATATCTTATTTCAACTGAGCATGAATAGAGTGTTATGAAATAGATTACTGTTTCTACTGTTCCTCTGTTTCTACTGTTCCTCTGTTCCTACTGTTCCTACTGTTTCTACTGTTCCTACTGTTCCTACTGACCCCTACTGTTCCTCTGTTCCTACTGTTCCTACTGTTTCTACTGTTTCTACTGTTCCTACTGTTTCTACTGTTTCTACTGTTCCTACTGTTTCTACTGTTCCTACTGTTCCTCTGTTCCTACTGTTTCTACTGTTCCTACTGTTCCTACAGTCCCTACTGTTTCTACTGTTCCTACAGTTCCTCTGTTCATACTGTTCCTCTGTTTCTACTGTTCCTCTGTTCCTACTGTTTCTACTGTTCCTCTGTTCCTACTGTTCCTCTGTTCCTACTGTTCCTCTGTTCCTACTGTTCCTCTGTTCCTACTGTTCCTACTGTTTCTCTGTTTCTACTGTTCCTCTGTTCCTACTGTTCCTACTGTTTCTACTGTTCCTACTGTTCCTACTGACCCCTACTGTTCCTCTGTTCCTACTGTTCCTACTGTTCCTACTGTTTCTACTGTTCCTACTGTTTCTACTGTTTCTACTGTTCCTACTGTTTCTACTGTTCCTACTGTTCCTACTGACCCCTACTGTTCCTCTGTTCCTACTGTTCCTACTGTTCCTCTGTTCCTACTGTTTCTACTGTTCCTCTGTTCCTACTGTTCCTACTGTTCCTCTGTTCCTACTGTTCCTACTGTTTCTACTGTTCCTCTGTTCCTACTGTTCCTACTGTTCCTACTGTTTCTACTGTTCCTACTGTTCCTCTGTTCCTACTGTTCCTACTGTTTCTACTGTTCCTCTGTTCCTACTGTTTCTACTGTTCCTACTGTTTCTACTGTTCCTCTAGTAGTTAGAAAATGCCGGTTCTGGCTCACAGCAGAAATACGTTCAAAAACTTCCCCCACTTTTCAACACATTCCCACTCACCCCAACTCCCCTCAACTTATACAAAACAGATTCTAGCTAATTCCTAGCACATCTCAACCCTCTAGATTTCTAGCTCACAGCAGAAATACGCCCCAAAACTCCCCCCACTTTCCAACACATTCCCATTCTCCTTAATCCAACACAACACATTCCAACTCTCCTCAAGTTGAGGGGAGTTGGGGTGAGTGGGAATGTGTTAAAAGTGGGGGAAGTTTTTGAACGTATTTCTGCTGTGAGCCAGAACCGGCATTTTCTAACTACTTCCTCTGTTCCTACTGTTCCTCTGTTCCTATTGTTCCTCTGTTCCTACTGTTCCTCTGTTTCTACTGTTCCTACTCTTCCTCTGTTTCTACTGTTCCTCTGTTCCTACTGTTTCTACTGTTCCTCTGTTCCTACTGTACCTGCTGTTTCTCTGTTCCTACTGTCTGGGTATGTTCTTAAATTTCCTCTGTTCCTCGGCGTTCTTTGCTCACTAAATTGGAAGTTTCCCGTCACTTTTATACCTTCTTTTTAATATAAGCACGTCTAATTTTTGGGCTGAGGCGAAGCTGGGAATAGACATTCTCTGACTCGTCCCTCAATTAACGAGAGGAGCGCGAGGTGTGATGGGAAGGAGGAAAGAGGAGAGACGACTGGGAGATCCTGTTTTCAAGATGGCGGACGGTGGTGAAATTTTAAATTTGGAAAATAGACCGTTCCATCGGGCCTTTTTGAGTCGGAAGTTACCTTGCCCTCATATTCTATGTAAAGCCGAGCTCGGTTGAGCACAGGGCTGGATCAAAATGATGAAAAATTCGAACGAGAAGCGTGGCGATCGGCGAGGAGACCAAAATCACGTACAGTGGCTATTCACTCATCGCCTGAGCGAGGTTTGTAGCTTCTATTGTTATCTTAGGGACCGGTCATTATTTATCGCCTGGGGGGGGTCGGAGTATTTAGGGGGGGATCACATGGTTTTTTGAAGACCTTAAGGGGGGATCAGCCGTAATTGACAAGCATAATGGGGGGGGGGGGGGATCAGACCAAAAAAAGGAATTTTAGGTCTCGGCGGGACCCCGGGTGAGTGCATTTGCTGGGACTCCAACCATATATTCAAGACCACGTTCAGTTGTATTTTGTATTATATTAACTTTATTCTAGCCCAAACACAAAACCCAAACCCTTTTACAGACCCTCCATTTTGAAAAAAAGTATCACTATCGTAGTCTAACATACACGTTTTTATTCAGGCACGATCTATTGAAATTAGAAAGGTAATTTATTTTGGTGTGGCTGTATCTTGGTCCGCTTTCCTGTCAGAATCTTCGGCAGCCCTCTCCACTGGCTCTTGCACAATCTCCTCGTCAGATTCATCGGAATCCTCGCCCGAACTTGACCCTTTTTCAGCACCATTACTGCTATTCTCTTCCTTCATTCTGGCCACTACCACTTTCAAATTGCGTGCCAGCTCCGTTTCAAACACGCCTCTTTCCAAAAGCCATTGCAGGGGATCCAGGTGAAGACGCTTGACAAATCTCGCAGTGAATCCTGCATTAATACTTGAGACACATTTGTAGGTATTCTTTTCGAGTGAATCAAAAACCTCTCTAGCTACCTCTTTTGAGGTAAGTTTTTCTAGGAGAATTGCTGCTCGCTGACGTAACCTTTTCTCCTTGATTTTTTTCACTTTTCTCTTGTTTTCTTTTTTTCTTCGGGATTGGCCGTTGGTCCCCATGGGAGATGGAAACTTTCTTTTCAAGCTCATGAGGGTGGTCGTGAGCTCATTGGAGGCTTTCTGCAGCTCTTGGTGTATGGCCTTCACTTGCTCTTGAGCTTCCTGGAAATATTTAAGCTCATCACTTGCAAACGGCCTTAAGGTATGATCTTCCGTATAAAGGTTCTTTCGTCTGTTGTCGATAAATGAGAGCAAATCGGATGCTGAATTAAAGGCCTCATTGACAGTGGTCAAGGAGGACTCACACTTCGCGACATCACCACTGCCCTTACATCCATCCACGCCTGACATGAACTTCCTGATGTTTTGGCACACTCCCCAATTCTCGTTTCTAAGCAAGTTGTTTTCTTTTTCGGAAAGGGCTTTTATCTTTGTGTTCAACTGCCAACGCATTTGCTGTTGCTCGAGGAGATACTGTTTGAAACCGGCTTGTTTACTCGCGAATGAAGATTCATAAATCTGCGGTACAACACTATTGTAGAATTTCAGCCTTTCTGTGTGTGGGTTGGGAAGAAGATATTTTTCCCACGGCTCCTTTTCTGGTGCTGAGTCGTTCCTCAGGACTTGTAGCTGCCCGGAGCGTCCAAATGACAAAATCGCCTGCTTGCGCTTCTTGGGGGCACTGGCGGACGTAACACCTACCGATCACATTATAAATGTTTCAGTGTTAAAGTGCCTATGAAATGAAATTTATTTTTTGATGTATCGAAAGTTTCACCTTTTTAGACCTTGGAATAAAAGGTTTAAAGTGTTAGGGACGATGCGAAACGCTTTTTTTAAGGGCTCAAAGTTAGGTTGTTGGCGCTAAAAAGTGGCTCCAATTTGCGCGCGGCCAAAACCAGTGTCATATTACACTGTGACGTAAATAGTTGTACAAACTGCTGCGGGAATATAGAGAACAAGAGAGCTGACAAGAGACGTCGCTAGAGGTGGACCAATATTATGTGGCGAGCGGCCTCAAACATACGAGATATTAGAATTCTTCGATAACAGAGGGTGTAACAAAGCTTTATTTTGCTCCAGAGGAAAATAGGCCGGCGAAATACACGAAATTTGTTCGCCGACATCGGAAAGGGTACGTCAAGCGATGTTGTTTTCAATGAAAGCGCTTATTGTTAAGATTAATATTATTTTGCAAAAGAAAATAACATTCCGGCCGGTGAGGCCGTTTAATCAAGCATAATTTTTCCAATCCATATCCTGTTTGGAAGTTCCTTCAAGCCTCGGCTCGACTGGAGAGCCGTCGAAGTCAGTGAGGCCAGTGAGGCCTACAAAAATATACTGACTCGATCGGCACTGACTGGCGAGTAATATAAATGTTTATACGGTATTCCGAATTATAAAATTCAAAGTGCAGCGACGCAAGTGTTCACTGGAAGGCGTCTATTCTACGGAACATCTATCAAAAATCTACACGTACAAATGCGTAAGACTATTCGAAACAAAATACATCGCTGAATCATTACGTGTTCGATCAGATCAATTTTTATACAATGAAATATAAAACAGACATAAATGTAAACACGATACTTTGAACTCACTTACAAGCCGCCAAGTGGTTAAAATTTCCAGAAATGATCAATCGCTGGCAAGACACTGAACTAAGAAGCATAATTATTACGTATATACTTGAGTTCAAACATTTTGAATAAATAAATAAAAAAATAGGCTATCAAGGCACCTTGCCGCTAAAAATACACCATTCACATTCAATTCAGCAAGCCGCCTGAAAAACACCACCTCGGATATGCATAACATATCAGTATAATTTAGAAACTTTCAACTAGCAAGCCGCCAAGACATATCCTTCGCATTGAAAAAAAAACTTTAAGTAGACGAGCGAATTGCCAAGCCGATAAAATAAGTTCATAACCTCCACGCGCGATCAATGAACTTCAGAGAAGACCGGCCGAGTCGCTAATGCGCTAATATCATGATTGTTTGTACTACAAATATATCGTTCGCGTTCAATAAACGCTAGTCAACGAGCCACTAAAAAGAAATAACAGAAACGCCTCTGCGTTCAATAAGCTTACAACTCAACTGGCGAACCACTGAGACGCTGTGCTACTTAAATGTATACCTTTCACGTTCAATAATCTAAATGATCAAAGTCCGTCTTCTTCATGTTCACTTCCTTTGCTCAGGCGGCACAGTCGGTTCGTCTCGCTACTGCAAAACTACAGTGGACACGATCATTTCAGTTGATCAAGAGTGATCCGAAACTGATCCTCTTCACCTTCAGAGGACTGTAAAGAAACAAATTAGGCGCTGTCTGACATTTGTACAGCCAAAAACGTTGGCAAAATGACCATCACGCTTAAGGATTCCAAGGGAATTATAGCGTAAACAAACCAATGTGTCATACTATTTACGTAATTTACGTCATCACGCACGCCCACTCGCCCCCAGGCTCTCCAAAAATTGGAGCCACTTTTCAACCGAAGTGACGCATCTTCGAGGGGCTAAAAAACCGATTTTCTTTCTTTTCCTCGGGAAATGATTATTGTTTTCATTCTTTGGACATAATAAACTAATGAAAAACGAAGAAAAAAAATTCATTTCATAGGCACTTTAAGGATTGCGTTACATATTATGCACCATGTTGCCTTTTATACGTTTTTTCAGTGTTCATGACTGGTTTGAAGCACAAGCCAATTATTTTATAGAGACCTTCAAAATAATCATCTAAGAAACGATAACTCCATACCTTCACTGCTTGTTCCTCTTTGCTTTGAGTCGCCTTGTATCTGTGCGAAGAAACGCCTCAGACGGCGAGTTTGTATCTTCGTTAGTCCAATGTCTCGTTCAAGAGTTTCGTCATCAACGTCCAGGAAATGCTCGACCTATGCAACACCAATTTGTTTAAAATTGTCTGTGTAATTGCTCAAGTCAGCTTTTGTTAAAAGATAGTCAATTTCTTTATCCATTGAAAAGGCTTATAATGAAAGGAAATCAGCGCAATTTTAACGAGTTCTGTGCCCACGTTTCGGCTAAATATAGGTTTTATATGTTAATATGTAAATAATAAAGTTAAAGTTAATATGTCACAACGATGTAATAGTACGTCCCAACAATAAAGCGTTATTAAGCGCGCTGAGAAGATTTCCGACATTGATTTCCGACATTGTAATTGAGCAAGAATGGAAGATATGACAGAAAAGCTTAGCAATCTGGACGAAAAAGGTGATCAGCTTGGAAAGCATATGGATTTTAGCGATGAAAGTACCCATAAGCGATGCCATAATGAAAAGCGAAGCGAGCGAAGGGCGAGAACTGAGCGGCTTGTATCAGATATCGACAATGACCAGGTAAAGAAATGATGGCTTTGCAGTCTTTCTAAAAATATAAAAGCTAGTAAATGTTGTCTGACGTTTCGATGTTACTAAAATCATTATGAAGGAAAACGGGGCAATTTCTTGGTGATACTGGTTCATTATTTTACGCTCAAACTAGTGGGAAATAAAACAATAGAGTATACATGCACAAGTATAAGTAATCATTAACACTGAAACGTCGAAACGACGCGGACATTAATTCTTTGTATTAGAGACTGCAAATCCTGGTATTTGTGGTCACTATAATTTAGATAGGGTTATTCCCATCTGAAAGACTATAATTTGCAGATCAGAGGTATTTAACTATGCTTACAATTATTAAATACAATAAAATTAAAACGAAAATGTAGAACGTGACGCAAGCGAAGCGAGCGGACGAAAAAAATGTGGGGGGCTCCCTCATGCGTGCGTCAAATGCAGACTATAAACCAGCAGACTTACGAGAAGTTGACGCGATTTAAATTATCGCAAAGTGAAGGAAAATACTTTCTAATAAAATAAATAAATGCGAAAGGTGTGTTTTTTTAAATTTCAAACTGATGAAGAAAATTAACGCGGCGTTATAAAGAAACGGACCTTGTAGAGAAACCCAAACTCAAACGAATACAACGAACCGGTGGATCTCCACCATGATAAAACAATACAATGCTAAAAGAATCCAAATTAATTATGGAGAACTAACCGCCAGCACCCTATAACCTGGGCCCAGTTGTTCAAAGGGTGGAAAACGCTATCCACCGGATAAATCACTATCCAGTAGCCTGCGTCGCAAACTGAATGCACCGGTCAATACGGGATTTCGTTTCAGGATAAATTGCAGGAAAAGTAAAAAGAAAATGTGCCAATTAGGGTACAAAAGAGGGGAGAACTTTATAGCGAGACCGTACCGCGCCAACGCTTATCGTGGCTCAAGGTTTCGCCGCTCGCTATTAGGTGTCCATCGCGTCACGCGTAGTCTAGTCTGCTGTTGTTGCACACCTATACTTTCCTGATATTTTCCAAGAAATATGAAAGAAAATTGTATTTGGGTGAATCGTTAAGATACATTCCTCAAGCCCATAGATGTAGTAAAACTGTTAGTTTCTCGATCTAAGACGAAGTCACCTTTTAACTACTTCAGGGAAAAAAGAGAATGGAGATTGTAGCATCGCAACAAAGCTGCACCCTAGAGCAAAATAGGGGTGTTATAGAAGAAGAATTATCGAGAGCAATTTCAGAGGAAAAGAAGCACAAGTTTCAAGGTCTGCTCTATGTCTTCGATCAACTATTTCTTCCGGTGCAAGATGCCAATGCTAAGACAAGAATTAGGTCTTCAATACCCTTTCAAGAAGCATTAGAGTACTTTCTTGCGTTTCAACCTCATCACTCTGGGGCACCGTCAAAATATCAGAGAGTTGCCTTTCGCGAAGCTCTACTTCATGAAAAACATGGTCTCAGGATCAATATCATTCGTATAAGTGAGGGTTTTGAGTATGTCGCGCTACGTCCTGACGAAGTCGACTTAGAGTCATTCCTTTTGGATATTTTTAGTGCTTGTAGTACTAAAAGTGGACATAGTGCTCTTGTTCTCGATAAGGAAACCCTGCAAGGTATCGTTACTACTATGGACTCAGAATGGGATAAAATTTGTCTTAGAGTTATATTGCGATCTATATTCTCTAGAGAAGAAATGACAGCCCTAGGCTTCGATCCTGACAATCTTCCGTCTATGACGGAGAGAGTTAAATTCGTTGTTGAAGAGGTAAAAAATGCTAATGAGGCAGCAGACGACCTCGTTAGGTTGCGTTTAAATTCCAAGAAGGAAAAGCTGGAGAAGAAGATAAAAGAGAAGGAAAACCTTCTTCAAAAGAAAACAAATATTTGGTCATCCAAAACGTTAGAAGAAATCCAAAGCGAAGTACAAAAACTCAAGGAAAAAGTTGAAGACACGGAGGGGCTTCTTCACAGCGAGCCCACCGAAAGCAATTATCAGAGAAAACGCCAAATGCTCAAGCGCCAAGCTTCAAGCCTTATCGAATGTAATCGACTGAAGAGGCGAAAGTTGTCAAACCAAGGTCCGAAGCCAAAGCTAGATGAGGAAGATGAAGACTTCATTGCAAAGGCAATTGAGGATAAATCATCCTATCATGGTAGACGGCATGATACGGTCCTCTATACCGGCCAGAGGGTGAAGAAGAAAAACCTTCTTTCAATTGCCAACTACCGACTAGCTCAACGTGGGAAGAAATTAATTCAATCCGCTACAACAGTATACAACAGGGCGAGACCGAGAAACAAAAGAAGTCTCCAAGCGAAGCGCCATTGTGGCAAAGGCCTATTCTGTTGGAAAAAGCCACCAAAAGGCGAAGAAAACACAAACGAAAACACTCACTACCAACGAGCTCATGTAAAAAACATAAAAAGACGGTTCTGGGGTGCCAGAAATTCCAGCGCGAGAAAGTTTTGTTTCATGAGAAGCACTGATGACAAGGCTTACCTTAGACCAGGTACATCTGAAGGTTTTGACAAAGCCAGAAATCTTAGGATCTTAACATTATCAGATCACACTAAAGCAAGGAAGTTGCCAAAGTACGACTGGCCTGAGAAAATGGTATATGTGACCCCGGGTTCTCACCGTGTTTTCACGAAGTCAAGTGTAATGAATGAAACTGAAGAGAAGCTGATAACTGAGGACGATCGCCACTATGTATTTGTCCGTCCCAAAGCAATAGTGGGATCGTCAGGAACTGTATGGGCCAGCGAAACGGTTCGTTTGCGACATGAGGATCCATCAGCTTTTGAAGTTGACGAACCGACACCTGGCAGTCCACAGTACTCACTGGGATTTCGTAAATGCTGCGCGCGACTACATGATGACCTCTTTCTTTATTATGATATGACAGAGTCAGATGACCTAGACAAAATATCCGGAGAAACAGAAAGTAACTGTAAATTCTTCACTTACGAAAAAGAGAGAGCAGAACACTTGAAATTAAGGATTGACAATTTGTTGCAGTTTTGCGAAGACATAGAAATGTCAGAGCACAATAGGGCTCTGTTTGCTAGTCAGATAATACCAGTCACGAAACGTATTTTAGATGCCATTGATGATCTGTTTAAAGAGGAAGTCGATTTCATGGAAAAAGATGCGAGAAAGGACAGGATTTTAAGGGTAACCAGTTCATGTAAACATGGTCTTGAAGTTCTCGGAGATCTCTGCCTTCCACCTGTAAAGCCACGATGGGCTGACCTTACAGATGCTGGTCCGGGCGTAGGAGTTTCCAACTACGAAGTTAGATTTCGAGACGCCGAGTTAGCAAGGGTTCACAATTCCGATTATAGAGTGCGATGTCATCGTTCGAGGGGCGACAGCGGGCAAGGTGAAGCCGAAAGGACAAACTCGGAAATTTCTGATGCTCTTGTGGATGGCGCAACTCTAGAGTGGGAAAAATATAGGAGGTTTGAGGATCTTTCAGAAGAGGAAATCAAACAACTGTCTCTCCAGTCATACGAAGAGTACGAAAAGAAACGGATGGAGAAAAATGCCTGGTATGTCTGTAGTCAAGTAGCCGAGAGAATTGACGATGCCCCTGTCCTTAAAGATTACATCAAAAGCAAACTAAGCGAGTCCCCTGATGAATTATTCTTTTTCAATTCTGTTTACCTCGACAACTATCGGGGTGCATCAGAACGAAACAAAGAGCAAGCGCCCGGTGCAGCATACTTCCGAAAGATCGAATCGTTTATGGAAGATCACTATATTCGTGGAGAACTTTTTATGGAATTCTGTCGTGATGCCTGTAAAGAGTCAAGAGAAGAAAGTTCCAATCTCTGTTCTTGGTGCTCAAAAAATAGATGGGTCGGTCCAGAAACGGAGAGAATTCCGCAACCTGTACCAGACTCAAACAATCCTGGACATTTCATGGATGTCTATCAGACGGAATCGACGGGCAGGACACCAGATGATTACCTTCCAAGGAAATGTATTAAAGATCTGTACAAGAAACATTCTGGCAGTATCATAAACGATCAGGATAGCATGAAGAGCTTCTGCGCAAATTATAATGTGGAAGAGAAGCACGTCATTGCATATGTTAATCATTTGAAGGACATTGATATCAGAAAGGACATCAGGACAAGAGCAGCTGAGGAGCGAAGAAGGCAAGAGGCCGAAAGAACGTACAAGGACTTTCAATGGGATAACCTCATGGAGGATAACAAAGTTGAAAAGTTGCGGGTAAGAGAACTAGACCTGTATCTCAACAAGCATGGTTTGACGACTGTGGGTCGGAAACTTGACAAAGTGAAGGCCATTCGATGTCATTATTACCGACAGAATAAAGAGACTGTGATAACAAAAGAACTGTCGAGTGATGAAGATGACGTGGAATCCGAGGATGAAGAATCCGAAAGTGAAGAGGCAGAGAGCGACGATGACTATGTTTTCGCGGATTTGGATGAACAGCCTGAGAGTGGCACTTCCGCGACAATTCAGTTCGTATCTGACGAGCAAGTATCTACCGTTGTTGTTCAAGCTCCATGAGACGTAAGTACCACTATTAAAGACATGACTTGCATATTCAAAACGTTATTTGGCGGTGGCTGGGAGAAGGGGGGGATCATGAAATTTTCCACTACCGATAAGGGGGGATCTTTAAAATAGATACTCTTTAAAATAGATACTCGTTAAAATAGATACTCTACGGGGGGATCAGGTAAATGCTCCGATGTGACAACAAAAATACTCCGACCCCCCCCAGGCGATAAATAATGACCGGTCCCTTAATTCGCATTTTCATGCTACATATTGGACATTTTAAATAATTGATAAGCTGAAGCCTTATGATTTGCATATGTTGCAATCTGAACAAGTAGTGTTATAACATTTTTAATATCAGTTCGTTTCTTTAATATATACTCAGGGCTACGAATGTTTGACGGTTGCGGGATGTGCTGGCCTTGAAATGCTCGCTAAAGATACCATGGAGTGTGCATGCCTTCGCGTCCTTTCAGCTCACACCAGAACATACATACATTGTATGGACTGTATGGTTATAAAAGAAAGAAGACAACGCTACAGTTGTACGTGTGCAGGGGATGCTGGGGGAGAGAAGTAAAGCACATGAAAATAACTGCCATCGAAGCCACAAGGATGGACTTAATAATAAGGAACTCGAAGATAGTTATTTTTTAGAGATTTATCTTTCTCAAAGAAAGCAAATCAACTGTACAGTATGTCATGTTATTTTATTTTTCATTAAACACAAGCTAATACAAGACTGATTTCTGTAAACTGTTTAGTATTTCATGTTGCCTTGTACACTGCTTTGATGGTCGTATGTCCCTCATCTGCCTGAAAAAAAGCTTTTAAAAAACAAAACCATGTCAGCATTGCTATTTTGCCCTCCAGATGTTGAAATATTTTTAAATACATGTATAAAGGCAAACCCTATGCATTTTTCTCTCTGTCTCAAATATTTTGTTTTTGTTTTGATTCTCTTTACCCTATGCCCTTGCCCTCTTGTTTTGTGGTTTTATGGCTGATTTATATTCAGGTTAAACAAAATCACAGTTTTTCACTGCAGACACAAATAAGTATGGTATACAAATTCAACAAAAATATTAAAACATAGTTTTGTTATCCTGACTGCAATACAAGCAACGCGTTACCTCGGTGCGGTAACCCTATGCCCTTGTCCCCTACCCTCTTGTTTTGTGGTTTTTAAATCTGCCTGGCTTTCTTAAATACAGATCAAACAAAATGTAATAAAACACAGTTTTGATGTCCAGACGGCATTACAGACACCCTCAATCAATGCAAAATAAAACATGTCCACATTGCTAGTCCACATAACTATTTTGCCCTCCAGTTGTTATAAAATTTCAGATACAAGAACAAACCCTTACATATATTTTTTTCTCTCTGCCTTCATATTTTCTGTTTTTGTTTCGTTTTTGTCACCTTATGCCCATGCCCACTACCCTCTTATTTTGTGGTTTTCAAATCTACCTGACTCTCATATATAGAAATTAAACAAAATGATATTAAGACACAGTTTCAATATCCTGACAGCAATACAGACACCTTCAATTTTCAAGGACAAACCCTGTATAGCTTTTCTCTGCCTTCACATATTTTGTTTTCTTCACATTATGCCATTGTCCCTGCCCTCTTGTTTTGGGGTTTTTAAATCTACCAGGCTATCTCATATACAAATTAAACAAAATGATATACAGTCCAACCTCTACTAAGCAGCCCTTGATTTAGCGGTCACCCTCTATTAAGCGGTCACTTTACAAATCCCTGGAATTAAATCACTCCTCATATTTACTGTGAACTTGACCTCTTTTAAGCAGTCACCTCTAAGCGGTCAGTTGGCTATTCCCCAATGGTGACTGTTTAAAAGAGGTTTGACTGTATATTTGAACACAGTTTTGGTATCCTGACAACAACACAAATACCCTCAATGCAACATCCTATGCCCTTGCCCCTGCCCTTTTGTTTTGTGGTTTTTAAATCTACCAGACTCTATAATATACAAAATAAACAAATTATATTTGAACACAGTTTTGGTATACCCCTATGCCTTGCCCCTGCCTTCTTGTTTTGTGGTTTTGAAATCTATCTGGCTCTTTTATATACAGCTTAAACAACAATACAGACACCCTTAATGCAACATCCTAGGCCCCCAACCCTCTTGTTTTGCAATTTTTAAATCATCCTGACTCTCTTATATACAGCAATATAGACTAATACAGACACGCGCAACGCAACACTCATCTACAGAAAATACATGGCATGTACGCCTAACTCGATCAACGTGGGTGGATGGACCTACAAGTGGTGATTTATTTTACGATTATTTAAAATAAATAAAACAAAACAGCCAGCTCAGGTGGGCAATTTAAACAAGGCTTGCTCTGATTGTGAAATGCTCGCGGCATTTCTCTTCTTATCTCACGATTATCTATCATTTTTAGCTTATAAGTTATTAAGTAAGTTATAAGTTATAAGGTATTAAGTGTTTAATTGTTACGGTAGGTTAAACAAAGGGGTACCGTACGATTATTAGGTAGGTAGACCCGCATTCCACCTGCCGTGGCGAGATTTTTCATACTTTGATAGCCCTTTCTTTTTTTTCTCCTAGTGAAATTAAAGAAATCTTAAAGTTTTTTTTTTTAGAATATTCCCGCAAAACATCTGGGTTTGGTTTGCCATAAAGCCAAAAAAGATTTGCATATAATAAAACACGTAAAACATATACGGTAGACTTGGTACCCAAATAATTATGAAGTGAACAGCTATGAAACCACAGAAATCACATGCTCCACTTCGTCCATCGATTCTGTATTTTCACGCCTTCTTCGCTGTCCTCAGTATCTGTATTCTTCCGCAACTTCGTCGCTTCCTTTCCTGCCTCTCGTCTTTGGCGACTTCGTCGTGGCCTGCGTAGCAGGTGCGAAGATATGGGCGCTTCGCTCTTTCGCGGTCGCCTTGTCACTTGTCTAGATTTTGGACTGTCAGTCCCGGTTGTCAGTCAATGCTTTTTTTTAATTTTTTTTTGCCACCTACCTGCACTCAACAGACTAAACGGCCTCTGCAGTGATTTGGTATTTGTTTGAATAACTGACTGACCCAATACACATAAGTACCGCATTTCAGGGGGCATTTATTGTTCTTTTAAGCAACCAAAAATCCTAAAAATTCTCTTGGACAAATGTAACAATTAAACACAGACAGATTCTAGCTGAGATTCGCGCGCCGATATCCATCACGCAATGTTTCTCCTCTCGCCACAATCTTAAGTCATAGTAAGGTATTTTTTTAGAGTGGCTGCGAAGGTAAGGTGAACAATCCCTTGTTTTACTCTGTACGGTTGAGTGACTTGGATCGCGACATTGGGATCGCCTTTGTCCACAGCCACGGTAAGCAAAGAAGACAAAGAATGGCGCCAAGCCATCTATTAATAACAGTTGTCGGGAACAGTGGAACTTTGCTTCAAGACGCTGAATTGACGTTTGCCTTTTGAAGGGTTTTCTTTTCAGGGGAGCCTTTGTAAATATGCGGGAGTGCCGAGTTATCTAAGGTGCAAGACATCTGAGGAAAATAGAAATATCCAGAATATCTGAAAGATCACAGCACGAACGAGAAGTCGCGAGCAGCTAGGGCCCCTTTCAGCCCTTTTGCTCAGATTTCCATTTTCTCGGCTTGTCAAGTTTTGATCGATCTTGGAGAGTACCTTAGTCTTACCAACTTTCGCGTGTACTAACTTTCGCGAGTACTAATTTTCGCGATTTCGGTTTTTGATCCGTGTGGTAACCCATGTAAAAATTTTAGAGCGATCGTGGCGCGAGTAATTCGCGATTGCGCTGCGTCAAGCACGATCTCACCCCGACAACCCCTCCGACATTTCAAAAGCTTACCAAGCATCCCGAGATACCGGCGAAAATAACAAGCTTTAATGTGGCCGAGATTGCTGACATGTAGCTTCATCTCTGCGAGGTAAAGTCATGTCAGGCACACAGAGACGTCCGTGATAAATCAAAATGGCAGGTTTAAAATATTGCTAGTAAAGGTCATAGACTTTTAACACAATCGACTGTTGACCCACTGTTCTCGACGTAGCTGATTTTTCCATCGCGAATGATTATAGTCATTCTGTGATTTCTTGTTGTAGTACTACATGTTTATGATCGTGTTGTAGTGTACACGTTTACATTCTTTGACAACTTACCGCGCCATTTTCTCTGCACGCACCCGCGGCCTTTTTTTCGGCGGGAGAATCCTTATCAAGTGCGTGAATCAGGCGATGTGATTGGCTCATTCAAGCATGCCATCGGCGAGCAACTCCTCGCGTCAGCGCGCCAAGCAAGACAAAAGTTTGAAATTGCAACATGCAGTACTTCAATTTTAAGAACGTGAAAAAATTGAAAGGAAATACTGTTTTATCTTAGTTTACAACAAGACTAACGATGATCAATGCCAGCAGTTTTCAAATCTGGAAATGGACAGAAATCATCGCGAACCAAACGTTAAACCGCCTGACAGATAACAGAATCTGAATAAACAAACAAGCTACCGGAAAAAGAAACTTTGAACAGTAGATAAATTCTTTTTGTGTATCATGGATGAATAGACATTTTTACGTAGTATATAAAAAACAAGTGCGAGGGTTTGATCGTGGTATCCAAATATCGAGAAACAAATGAAAGCACGAGGCCGCTTTTATTTGTTTCGAGATGTTTGGATACCACGATCAAACCCGAAGCACAAGTTTTTTACATTGCTTCTCAAACTGCCTATATTAATTATCACCTAAATCGTAACACTATTGTTACGTTCTTTTCATTGGTTGCATAATTTTGGACATCATTATCAGCTACTATTCATCTGTTATCTCCTGGTTTCTTTGGGGAATTCAAAGTGTATGAATAGCACGGATCAACTTGTGCCAGCACCAGAGACAGAAATCTCCACCCTTGTGGCCGCCGTTAAAGCCTTGCAGCTGGAACAACAATCCCTCAAGGATGAGCTTGAGAAGCGACCTCCAGCACGCGGGCCGTCAAGCCGACCCACTTGCTATCGATGTGGACAAGGAGGGCATTTGGCCATAAACTGTAATCATAACAATTATCGAGGTACTGAGCATTACAGTAGACGTAGTAATAGCGTTTAATGCTTCAATTGTCTATGTTTTGGTCACGTGGCCAGAAACTGTTTCAACAGGCCTTTAAACGGCCGGCGGGGGCCTATGCAGGGTCAATAGGTCATCCCACTCAGAAAAGTTGTAATGATTTCAGTTTTCTTCCGATCTTCCGACCCATCCTCTTGTAGAAATTTGTGTGGAAGGGGTTAATGTACTGGCCTTAATCGATACGGGTTCCGTCAAATCATTTATTTATGACAAGATTCATGCTATTTTAGATTTTAATAATGTCAAAACTACCAAAGTGGATCCCGGGCGTTATGTTTCAATTACGGGTGACCCACTTAATATTTAATGTAAGATAACTTGTAGTGTTAAGTTTCGTAGTCTGGGGCGGATCTAGGGGAGGTGCACTGGGTGCACGTGCACCCCGTCGGTTACCAAAAAAAACGTTTTAGTTAAAAAATTCTAAAATTTACAAACGAAATAAAAAACCTAAATAACAGACAGCGGTCCGTTGTGCCTTAAAACCGCTAGTTTTCGGAGTTTTGGCGGAATAAAATGTTGCCAGAAGTGAATGCTTGCCAATTACTTAGATCTTTTGCGCCGCCAGTTTGCTTTCGTAGCAGTGGTCAGCGTAAACCACCAATTAACACAATGTTGCAGATAAATTGCAAATGTTACTATGAAATGGTAAACCTAGATTTCTCAAATATATTAAGAAGCGAAATATAAGATTAAATAATCAGGATGTTGCATTTGGACTAGGGAGAGCTCGAGAGCAGAGTAATTTCAATTAATGTTCGATGTTCCGCTAATAAATGCTTGTCAACAAATGTCAACAATTGCCAACAAGCTTCTTTTATAATACCGCGAACTGAACAATGTGTTTTATAGATAAATGATGTTCTTCAGGTTCTTTTATTTGGTTGCAGATTTTGGCCTTCCCTATCCCCCGTTATCCCCGTGTTAGTTTAAACATTATAATCCTACGAAAGAAAACCACGAGTATTTAGCAACATTACATGTTGACCCTTGCCTAAGCGGAACTCATACAGATCACGAAATCTACTCGACTCTTTGTCTTCTAAAAAAATTCCAAGCCGCGGTCTTTTTGTAAATAAAAATTATTATGAATCTGTTGACCGTATAATATGCATCGTAAGTTTTGATCATGAATGGATTTAAAAAACAAAATCACAAAAAAAAACGAAACACCAAACCAAAACCTAATTAAAATACTTTGAAACAAACGCGATTTTCATATTTGGACGAACGTTTTGAACCGTCCTGTTTCCGTTTTAATATGTCAGGCAGAAAAGTCTTGCAAAAAAGTCTTGCAAAGAAAGTTAATGAATTTATAATGAATATTGGTTATTTCCTAAGAATTGGCAACTAATATTTTGAAAGTTGTTTTTACTCTTGACAGAATAATCGAAGCCCGGGAATCGAAGTAGCTTGACAAGCAGACTTACTAAATTAACCGCTAAAACTCTGGTATGCTAATGAGAACGTGGCAAAACATAATTGAAGGTCAATTTCATGGGAAAAGTGTTCCGGATTCTGTTCTCATTTGTTTATGCCATGGCAGAGACGTAAAGCTGGACACTGTACGTTCTGGTATGTACTGAAACCATTTCATGTTAGTTAAGCCGGTGGGGTCAGTGGTGAAGATTTCACTTTTCTCTTGGTACTGGTATGAAAAAATGAAAAAATCCATTTATATCCCTGCCAGCTAACGTTGCGAATGCCATTATTTGTAAATGGCAATCGCAATTTTGAAATCTTGCTTTTCGAACGATCAAACAAGTGTAGGTAATAGTAAGTGAAGACATAGGTCAATACTGTCTTTCAGAGGCTCCTAGCTTAGTTTGTGTTGGTTAGATGGTACATTCTCACCTGGAGACTTTCGTCCGCTTGACAGCAAGACCAATCAGGCGCGTACCTGCCTTTAAGCAAATAAGCACGGGCTTACAGGCCGTTCAGACGGTATAATAACTTTCTAAAAAATGTTGTATTAGAACGATTCACAAAGCTCGGCTGCTCGACTAAGCGGTGATCGAACTCAAAGGCGTATTTACTAGACAAGAGCATTAATACTCGATCACAACTCGCTCTACGGCCGGAGGCCTGACGTAACGTCACGTCGTTTGACATGTAAGGTCTGGTACTTTCACACGAAATAGTTATTTTCTAAGTGTAAATAAATCGGATGGTTTTGTATTTGTTTATCAAAGATAGAGTTGAGCCTTATTTCGGTCACTTAAGACTATGATTCCATTGGAATCTACTGAAAACGGACACCTGCAGACTGCATGATGATTGTCATAATTCAGGCAATTCAAATAATTAATTTTTTGTTAGCATTTTAATGCGTTAAAAGACCTTCCCGGTTAACCACTTCCAGTACAGGGAAGACGTGAAATGGCGATTCAGAGAGTCCAATTTCAAAAATTTCCCGGAGGAGGGGGGCATGCCCCCGGACTCTCCTAAAAATTTGTGCCTACGGCGCTTAAGTCCCTGACTAACAATGACACTCACAACCATCAAGGCTTACAATCAGAAAAAGCCTAGGAACGCCCCTGCCAATCAGCCTACGCAGGACGCTGCTGCTGCGCCAAAGAATATAGCAGAATCTTCAGCGGAAAGCATTGCAGTTGAAGCCGTATATACCTGTCCACAGGAAGGTTGTGTCCGGGCCTTACAAAGGCTCTCAGCTTTAGATAAACATCTTTACCAGGAGAAATGCTCGCTAAGTTTTGAAAAATATTCTTTGATGGATCTGGCAAAATTGGGGTACAAGTTCTGCTTGGAGGAGGGTGTTGGGGTCTTGCCCTCGCTAAAAGCCGTTCCAGTTAATCGAGAAGGGCAACCTACCACGCGTAAATTGAAAGGATGGGCTCTGAAATCGGCAAAAAACATACCGATTCAGCAATAATCAGAAATCCTACTTGACTGCTAAGTTCAGAATCGGTCAGAGAAAAGGGCGAAAATTGGATGCTGATGTGGTAGCACGTGAAATGAGACGAGCGTGTGGGACTGACGGTATGAGGCTGTTTAAAACTGCAGGATGCCTGAGTCCTCGGCAAATCACATCCTATTTTTCGCGTCTCAGCCTCAGTATCCAACAACAAGACCCTGACGAGATGGATGTGCTACGTAACACCCGATCGTATACGACCAGTATGACCTCTGTGTTATGGCAACGGAAAATGCGTTGAAGCAACATATGAAACTCATGGGGTACAAATAGTCTTAAATTGAATTTTGTGACCACGCCCCCTTCAGCGCCCCACTAAAATCGAGTGCGATTTTCGGATGTTTTATCATCGTGCTGATTCTTTACACAAACAGTGCTCAATGTACCACTGAAATATTAAACTATAATACTATGGCTTTCTGTTTTGCTAATTTTCTAACTTTAAAGTAAAGTTTTTCCCTCGTCATTTTTACCTTTACCCCGAGCGGGTCGGTCAAAATTAACAAGGCGTTTGTGATCAAAACAAGACCGAGCAAGGGATCTTGGGCGATATCTCTTCTACGCAAGCGCAAATCGAAAATGTACCGCCAAAATCGAAAAGAGGAATAAATTTCCTTTGTTTTGATATGTAAATTGTCGAACAAAAAGCAGATTTAAGCTCATCAAATGGCCTTTCAAAACAGCTGTATCTTCCTCTTTGTGATTTTTTTCCAGTTTTGTAAGCGTGAAAGCAATAGGAGAGGAATCGGGAAACTCAGAAAGCGCTTCGGGGATTAATCTGCCGTCGTTTACATACGAGATAAACAAGTAAGATTTGTGAAGTTCTTGTCAGAATAAATACATTTTTCAGGCTATTTTGCGGTTTTTTTTTGTAACCTTCGTCCATTAAAATTTCGTTGCAGCTTGCTCATCTATACAGTCTCAAAGGAAAGTAAAAAAGAAGACGGAGAAAATTATCAGTCGGTCCTTTCGGCTATCGTAAACAAAGTGTTTGAGCGATCAGGTATACGCGGTGTAATAATCAATAACTGCATTTTAGAAGTCTTCAGAAAGAAAATTTTCTGTCTCGAGAAAGCTGTCAAGAAAGCTAGTAAGTCTGGCGGAAGGGAGTTGCACTAATCGTCGCGGGTCGCGGGTTTCAAGTCGCGGGTCGCGGGTTTCAAGTCGCGGGTCGCGGGTTTCAAGTCGCGGGTTCTCAAAGTCGCGGGTTTCAAATGTAAAAGTGTGCTATGGCTGCGGTGCTGCGTTTAAACACGAGAACCGGGTGTCACCTTATAATGTAGTTCTTAGGCATCGTGACCGTAGATTTATGCGGCGTGACCAAACAGGACAGCCTGTGTTTTCTGTAGACTTTCAGAACACATATTACCATTTGGATTACTCGCACATCAGGCGCAAAAACCCGTGTTTCGATGGAAACGTTTTAGTTTCTAATGAAGAATATCAGTCCCTTGACACTGCACAAAGTGCCGTCATTACATCTAGTAATTTACGTGTCATCTTAGCGATGCAGTAATGTATAACACGTGCATGCATTGCCTGCTAGTCAGTAGGTGGTGTTAAAGAAAATTTGGTTTATGTCAGTCTGACAGTTACAGACGGCCATTTCACAAGACTACCCTCCTTATTTGGTCTTTTTGGCAGAGTATTTATCGTCTGGAGAATCGTAACCACTGTCCGCCATTTTGGATTTGGGGATTTTTTATTATCGTTGTTTTATTATCGTTGTTTTTTATTATCGTTGTTATTATTAGGCATCGTTTCCATGTTTTATCTGAATCGGTACATTAAGCTGTTTAACTATATGTATACGTATACGTTTTCTGCCGTGCAGTTTACCTGGTTATTGTTACACTAGAAGCCATCTAAAATTATAGCTAATTATACAAGAATAAACAAGAGTACATTAATAAGGAATTGTGGAGTCTCCATGGTAATCTTATGAAACTACTTTATCTGCTGAAAGTCCGTATATAAAATTTAGGTACGACCTAAAGGCGGAGCATCCGTCATGTGAACCCGTTCCAGTGCAGCAGAACCGTTTCTCGATCATTTTATTTTTTTACCGGGTACCCTGTGGTTAATTTTTGGAGATAAAGTGTTGCTATGTCACCGTGTGTGTTTATCTCCCCACTTGGCTCCTTGACAACTTCAACATAGTCTGGTCACCTGATCGATGACGTAATCGATGACCTCATACCACGTGACTACGAAACAAAAACCAAAAAAAACAAGCAAGAATCCGTCAAAACGCGGCCGAGATATTGGCGACTGAAAATATAGTTTTCTCTGACAAATCACTGTATTTTGCTGTATTTTGGGCTCAGTTCAATTTGAAATCGGAGGAACAAAAACAAAAGGGCTGAGGCTCGCTGAAAAGGCAAAAAAGTTCCACAAGGGTGAATGTATTCGTTCTTTAAAGCGCAATTCACAGCCTAATAGTAGCCGGGAAAAGAAATAAATAAGAAATAAAAAATAAAAACCCGCGACTTTGAGAACCCGCGACCCGCGACCCGCGACCCGCGACGATTAGTGCAACTCGGCGGAAGGCAATTAAATGCACTTCTTAGAAAGTTGGAAACGGGTCCTCGGTATCAATTTAAGGTGTTTTATAACGAGGTTGATGTGGTTCAGCTTAAAAATGAGAACAGCCAGTTAAGGGGACAGAAAAAAGTATTAGAAGAATCACTGGTAGAGGAGAAGGCAAAGCGATTGCGAGTTGATGAAAAAGCCCAAGAAGCTCTCAAGAAAGCTGAGAAGAAAGGGGCCTTCTACAAGAAAAAATTTGTTCAACTGGCCAAAAAAGTGATCAAAAATAAGAAAAAAGGTAGAGGCCCTGCTAAGAAGAAGTTTAATGATTATTCTAAGCACCACCAGAAGAGAATAATAAACCAGATGAAGGAGGAATGCCAAACTACACTGTCCTTTCTCGGGCTCTACAATTTTATTGCTACCAAGGTTGAAGTGCTTAACACTGATACTAATCAGTATGAAACTTTTAATCTTGTTGGAGAGGGTGAACTGACATTTACAGAGTCTGACCCAAAGGAACTTACTAATGATGACCTTGATAACATAAACATGTGGCTGTATCTGAAAGATAACTTCAATATTTCAAATGAGGCCTGGCATGAAATTGCCATGAAAGCCAATGGTGTCCCCAATACCTATTCCATAAAGAAGCGAATCAATGAACTGAACAGTAAATGGAACTTGAAACCAACCCCTGGGGATGCTGAAGGTGTTCAGTTAGGATTTGCATAAAGCTTGCAAGAGCACATTGTGAGGCTTCAGCAAACTGGACAAATCAAAAATGGGGAAACTATTAAGATCAAGCTTAGTGGTGATGGAACAAATATTGGAAAGAGGCTAACAGTTGTCAATTTCACTTTTACTATTCTGAATGAAAAGGAGGTGGCAATGGGTGAGAAGGGGAATAAAAACTACAGAGACATATGATAATCTAAGAGAGAGCCTGGCAGACCTTCGAATGGAAATGTCAAACTTAAAGGAGATAAGTGCAAATAATTGCACCTATAAAGTTGAATACTTTTTAGGCGGCGACTGGAAGTTTTTAGCACTGGTCTGTGGTCTAGGCAGGGCAAATGAGGATTATGCTTGTGTGTGGTGCAAATGTCCCAGGCAGCAACGATGGGACACAAGCAAAAAGTGGTCAATTAATGACCCCACATTTGGTGCTAGAACTATCGACGAAATAGGCAAGTTTTCCATTGAAAAGAAATTCAACTGTAAGGCACGGCCATTATTTGATTTTATACCAAAGGATCATGTTATCATAGATACATTACATCTTTTTCTGAGGATCTCAGATGTTTTAACTGACTTGCTCATACGAGAGTTGAGAAGAGGTGATGCTATTGAGAAAAAAATACTTTCTCTGATGGCTTCCCAAGAGATAAGTATAAACACATGGCAAGTTATGAGGAATTTATCAAAAGCATTGGAATCTCGTTTAATTTTAGAATCAACAAAGACAGTAAAAAGTTGGAATATAGGGATCTTACTGGACCTGAAAAATTGAAACTCTTTCAGAATATTAATATTCCTACACTTCTTCCTCAATGCAGTAAAAACAAACAAATACAAGTGATCTGGGCAAAATTTATGGACATAATGTTTGATTTGAAACTAGATTTTACATCTGAGGATTGTGTTCTTCAATTGCAAGGAGACATCAAATCATGGTTTGAACTCTTTCCCAAGGTTTACCAAACAAAAGATGTGACTCCTTATATGCATGCCCTACATTGCCATGTCTCTGAATTCTTGTCACTATATCAGAACATTGCATATTACACTCAACAAGGTTTGGAAAAATACAACGACAGAGCTTCAAAGACTTCTTCAGATCGACAAATCACAAAGGGGTTGATGCCCTCAAACAACTATTTCTGAAGAAAAACAGGATACAGTTCCTGGAAGCAGCAGGCTATGAAAGGGTCAAGAACAGTTACAAATGCAGTAACTGTTCAAACAAGGGTCACAACATGAAGACATGCACGTCACCATGTAAACATTGTACAGCTCCAATTTGCTGTGCACATCTTGTGAAGGAAGGTGGCCAATGGATGCCCACATGCCAGCTTCCAAATAACTAGAATTAGTTCCATGGCACTGTTACAAAACAAGTCACTGTTTAGCTCTCAGGGATCCATATTTAAGTTGTCCGGTCGTCGCAGACGACTAAAAACTCGTAAGGAAGAGTAAAATAACTCCAAAAGTCGTCCTTTGGACGAGTGAAGATTTAACCAATATCTTTTCAAAATTTTCATGTTTTTATCTTGTACAATGTGCCTGCATTCTGATTACTTCTCATCCACTAGGAACTTTCAGAAAACAGAGAATAACATGCAACTTTGCCCGGCTGACGACTTTGATAAGAAATGAATATGGATCCCTGAGCTCTTGTGAAAGGATTTCCTGACCCTGGTCTTCCCCTAGTTTGGTTATAATGTTAGTTAGGGTCATATCATCTAATACTTCCAGCACCCTTTAAAATATCAACTTGGTTATATTTGTCAAAACTGAAACATTGGACTATGAATTGCCATTTTCATGCTTTTGAAAATTTTCATGTTTTTGAAATCCTGTTTTTCTTCAGAAACAGTTGTTTGATGGCATCAACCCCTTTGCCGGTGATTTGTGGATCTGAAGAAGTCTTTAGAAGCTCTGTCGTTGAATTTTTCCAAACCTTCCTGATCCTGGTCTTCCCCTAGTTTGGTTATAATGTTAGTTAGGGTCATATCATTTAATACTTCCAGCACCCTTTAAAATATCAACTTGGTTATATTTGTCAAAACTGGAACATTGAACTATGAATTGCCATTTTCATGTTTTTGCAATTGGCTGAGATGTTAATTAAATATTTAACAATGAAGTACAATGAAGTGCTATTTCATCTGTTTTCATGGTAGTTGTTCCTGTTTCCATCACCTCTTACGAACTGAAATGTAATAAAGTAGCTGTTTTCAACTTCTGATTTAACATACTGGTCCCCAATGATTTTGTACTCTGTGATTGGATTTCTTTGTCCCAGCCAATACTTAATTGTTCCTGAAATTACATAGGCAAAATCTCCAGCTGGATTTAAAATTCTTTCGTCCCACTTCTGCCCAAGATATGAATCAAGCATCCTATAAAAACATCCTTGTCAACATTGAGGTCTATGTTTATGTCAGGGTCCTCTCGCCGCCCAGACCAAAGCCTTTTCTTTATTTTACGGAAAAGTTGACCGTGAAAAGTTTGTGTTCTATCCTCAAGGGATTTTTCCGATGGAATGAACAGCTTTTCTTTACGAACAAACGGAAAATATTCTGATCCTTTAGCCCGAACGGTCTCCACTCATCGAAGCGTGTGCTGTAGCCAATGTAGTGAATTTTCAATTTTTTGTTGGCGTTATCAACCTCCGTGACTTCAATATCATACAGCTTTGTATCTTTTTTCGTTGGATTAGCCTTTTTAACGGGGGTGTATGCTGAGTATTCGTTGCAAAACCGCTTTGGTTCTTTTCTTTCCCTCTTTGGCTTGTCCGCCATTTTGAAAATTCGCAACGTTGAGCATGCGCATTACATGCGGTTAGCGGCTGCGTCCGCCTGGAACTGAGAAAAACAAATGTCCGTCGCGCTGGGGAAAGAGTTTGATATGTCAAGCTGGGGATTCTTCAATACATATGCAATCGGCTGGGATTGGACGTCCACCAACCTGCCGTCCGCTGGAAGGCACCATATCTTGCATTACTGACAGACCTCATGAGCAAGTGCGCTTGTCAACTCACGCAGCAAACATAGTTTTGTTAAAAAAAAAGATTCGAACAAAATACGAATCAAAAAAGGGAATTTTCAATAAAAGAGACCACATTAAAGCAAAAATACAATGGGGAACTTTAGATTTAAAAATTTACGAAGTGTTGTGAATAATTAAGTTGGGTCAACTTTGACTCGGTCAGCAGGGACAGCATTTCTCTTTTTAACACTCGACAAAGTTGTCTCCGGGGAGTGTGGGGGGGGGGGGGGGGGGGGGGGGTGTCTCGGGTACCCGATACCATATAAACAGGCCCTTACCGGATAGTGGATTCAACATATTCATAATCCATTTATGGATTTTAGTGAAAAAAAGATACGAAATCCGTTTTAGATCAAGAATCCGGATTCGAGTTCTTCTAAAAAACACATCTTATTCCTTTTGTTCTCTTTCGTGTTGAACTTAGTTTAACACTGATTTCAGTTAACCTTAAGTTAAACTAGTAGTAAGAATAGTTTTTGTTTCATAGAAACACGCCCTAAAAGGAGTAATAAAGCAAATACATGCAAGGTAAATTTTATGGAGTTTCTATGAAAACCCCCCCGGCTAGCACATAACAAAGTGTATTACATGCGTAAAAGTGTTGGTGCTTTTTCCACGGATAAAGTAAATACACTTTGCCTGTATGTTCATCACATTTCAACGCGCATATTAAAACATTCCTGCCCTCAGAGCGACGGCATTCATGCGAACAAGTACACAAGTTGTAAATTACATGCCTATTAACCTGACCTTCAAACCCCTTCAAACACGCAAGCATTTCACGATATGAAGCAAATCACACCCGATAAATCGCTTTAATTTATTTTAAGCTACTTCTCATAATTTTGGAGGCTGTTTATCAAAGAACTAAAACCAATTTATTGGAATGGATGTAAAAATAGAATGAATTTGGTCATTTGGATACATGAACCTTCGGCGGGTTGTTGACAATTAACGTAATTAATGCAAATTAATGTATAGTTCTTTACATCTTGTGATGTTGGTGCTATAAAAAACTGTACATTTGTTGTTATTTATCATTTGCTTGGCTTCCTTGTATCTTTTAAGAATCTATGATTACCATTTGATTGTAACATTTGCAATTTATCTGTAACCAATTGTGTTATATAGCACATGTCCGGTCTGCAAATTGTGTTACATTTGAGCAGATTTGAACCGCGCATAACACCATGGACGCACCGATTTCTGAAAGGGAAGTAATTCGAGTCCAAGGCTGAAACTTGGCATAAACATACTCTAATGCCTCCCGTTTAAGGCTATAAAGTTTAAATGCAGAAATGTTAGGTACCAGATATAGTTTTATTTCTTTGAAAATAGCATTTATTTACGTAACAATTTTGAGCTTGGCTTGTCGCATGTTTAAAATGACCGGAAAATAATATGCCCTGTAGATGTGAAATATTTTTTACATACATTCTGAATGTGAAGAATTATTTTAAGTCTGTGTAAAGTTTTACTATCATTGATGTTATTTCGAGACTTTTACAGCGCTTTAACCTAAGAGCAAAATTTGCGATATTTCGTAAGGAAAAACCGCACTTTGACCGCGTTTTCGAACTTATGTCAATTTCGCAAAATT
The DNA here is from genome assembly GCA_024195265.1 of Dendrophyllia cribrosa. NCBI lineage: Eukaryota > Metazoa > Cnidaria > Anthozoa > Scleractinia > Dendrophylliidae > Dendrophyllia > Dendrophyllia cribrosa. Next base: position 6,623,412 of record JAJLRJ010000014.1, on the reverse strand, counting down.
AAAAACGCGCTGGAACTTTTGTATATGATTTTCGAAAACAGTTCACCCAAGGGTAGCTTCTGACCAAATATGAGGATTTTGCTCAAATCATCGCTGACCGGCCATTCGCGGTCGATACAGGCATCCACTCTTAAATTGTTTACTCAGACAATGTGACAGAGGGCGACAGTCTGACTACTATAAGACAGGAAGATTTTCATGAGGAAGAGGGAAGTAAGTGATTGCATACACTTCAGTTTTTGTTGATTATTTTTGTTTTAACCTCACTACACTTTGACATTCTAAAACAATATTTTAAAATTTACGATACTACATTATGTCTGCAGAAAGCCCATGCAAATTAAATTTTTTTGTATTATTTTTGCCAGATACTCAACTGATAGACTTTCCAACGGAAATATTGATTCATATATTCAAAAACCTTTGTGTGCAAGAATGTTTATTGGGTGTTGGACAAACTTGCCGTCGATTCCATTCAATAGTAATGTCGTCCAAAGAGATCTGGCGTTGCCTTAACACAACAGCGGAATTCACCACTGAAACGTTTGAAATGATTGTGGCACATGCTGAGTTTATTGAAAGTCTCGGGCTCATATATTCACAAAGAGTTTTATGTTTTAATAGTCCTGATTACTACATCGAGAATAGACTACTTAATTCGTGTGTAAACCTCAGAGAACTCGACTTGTTCTATAATACATCAATAAGAACTATCCGTTTTGTACAAAACATGCCCTTTCTGAAGAGTTTGATGGTCATAGGTTGCACCAGTATTGATCCTCAAGAGCTGTTAAATTGTGTCTACCTTTGTAAAACTCTTACAGTTTTAGACATTTCAGGCTGCACGCAGCTTGAAAATAAGCAAGCATTAGAATTGGCCAATGTATGTAAGGAGTTACCACACCTTAAGGTCTTAAGAGGGGAATGGAGCTGCCGTTTTACTGCTGAAGCCGTAAGTCACCTTTTAAGCGAAACAAATATTGTTGAGCTTGATGTGACTCCTCCATCCGTGTCTATCCAAATGGATAGACATGGCAGCACAGCATACTGGAGTGATTTTTGGAAATTCCATAATGAACCACGTGAAGAGAGTGGGAGTACCCAGCTATTTGTATGAAGACGAACAAGACGAACAATTAATGACCCTTCAATAATTTAAATAATATGTTAACGTTTTGACCGGAAATCAGTGTTTCAACGAAGTTTTGTTATTCATACTAGAAAGTTCGATTTTCAAATGTAGATTGTGACAGCGCTGACATACAAGAGTATAAATATAGAATAAGTGTAGTAATAAAGTGTACATTTGTAAAGTCTATCGATATGTTAAAGTTGACTCTAAAGAACAATTAGCTCTTTTTATATTCATTATTTCAGTTAAAAAATCGTAGGTTCACTACATACAATATATATCCCATAGAGGTGACCTTTAAATTTACTTTGCGGCTAGAGCAATTAGTGAATTGATTTAAAATGGGCAATTTGACGATTTGCACTATAAAACAGTCAATTATCTAATTGACTGTTTTAAAAGCATACATAAACTGGGCGGCTGAGGCACTTTTTTGTTTTGCTTTCAGTAAGTGCAAATCTTCGATGGAACAGCAATGCGATGTCGTCGATGTCCACAGCACCAATTATTGATAATGACATAGGGAAATACATAGGTAACACCACCAGCCTGAAAGACGATCAAAAATATAAGCTACTGACTCAGCCATTCACACCGTCCAATAATTTTCATTTTCCAATGGTATTTATGTACGGGAAAAACCGAAGTTTTCAACTTGGTTGAAGAAGTATCCTGGTCTTGTCTATTCGCCATTATTGCAAGGTGGCCTGTGCAAGTACTGTATATTCTTTCGCAAAAAATGCTCTCAGCTTGGCCCATTGGTC